>JALBCR010001650.1:0-71359 GCA_030710515.1 Abscondita cerata | reverse complement strand
GGATAAAAACATAAACTTATTTTTAGAATTTGATGGTATTTGCAGGTTTTCAAAACAGCTAATCGTGGACGGTTGCGGTTTTTACAAACCATGGGTACTTTTTGGTAAAGCAATCTTTTTTGACCTACATAGTGATTTTAAAATTTTGTTGTTTTGGGATTCCCTTGTAGTTCTTTTACTTTTATGTTTCGGAAAACAAGGAAATAGTTCCTTATGGTAAATTTTTCGTAGAATACAAAAGCTGAATTTTTTAAAATTAAATAGTTTTTAAGATACTAGTTTTCTCTTATGGAACATCCTATATATTTTTTTGCTTATCGGATTCGATGTAATTATATAACATTTATGTACATATTTTAATTAAAAGAGACGTAATTCACAATTTTACAATTTTAATATTCAACTCAAAAATATTGCAAAAACAAAAAATCCTAACTCGAATTGGTGCCTATTTGCATCAAGGCAATGCTCACATTTTTTTAATCCTTTGAGAGCCGTGAATATAATGAGTGGCTTTTGTCAAAGTTCTCTAAATGTTCTCTCAGTAACGTTGCTTAATTCCTTCAGTGTGTTATAATGGGTAGAGTAAAGCTTGTCCCAAAAATATCTAGAACACTCAGATCCGGAGAACATGTAGATGCCACGAAACAGGACCATTTGTCGCAATATACTTGTCACCAAAAACACCCTGATGGGCCCATACTACTCGAGAATTGAAAGTGGGTCTTGTTAGAAATAAATCTTATTTAACTGTGCCAAGGGAATATCGTCGAGAAGTTCTGGCAGTACGTTTTCTAATATTGCTAAATATTTTTGCCTGGTTGTTAAGTTTCCTTTAAAGATTTGATTCTTATTCTTGGTCCAAAATAAAGCATGCTACGCTAAAGCCGACCCTTCCTTGTCTTTGTCTTGGGAAAATTATGTGAGTACAAGTTCGGTTTTTATGCCGATTTAATATACCACACTAGCAGTAATAAAGCTCTCGTCCGACCATATCACAAATCAATGAAAATCATGAATTTCATTACTTTTTTTAAACCATTTGCAAAAGTAAATCCTTGTTTAAGAATCTCCGTTCCTTTTACCCTCTTGACTTTATAATTCCTGTATCTTGCTCTATATTCCTGCAACTAGTTGTTGGATTCCTTTCGACTCTGGTGGCTAATACGTTTATTTTGTCAATCTTCTCTGTTTTCTTTATTGTATGCTTTTGAGGTTTGTGAAATAAGCCAAAATTAATTAAATTATGTTTAATTCTATCAAACGTCCTACGATAAGGCTGTTTTCCTTACTGGATATCTATGAAAATAAAACGATGTTGACGTCTCTCTGTTGATACAGAAAGTTACAAATATTATCAATAGTTTTTTTGAATTAGGTAGTACCTGTCATTTAAATAGCAAGATAACATATCATATTTCTTATTATTGTCAAAATTTGGAATTCACGGACACAACAAATTGCAATCACCAAACGTAGATTCATTTATTTCCATGACACTCTCTTCAAAACAAATTAAAATTTCTATTGTCAATTTAACTCCCCTGATAAAAATAAATATATAGTGCTATATATTTATGTATTTGGAAAAACTCTAATCGAGCCGGATCCAATAAGCAAAAAATATACCATAAGAAAAAACCCCAGTTTGATCAATATCTAAAATCAATTAAATTTAAAAAATTTCCATGAAGAACTATTTTTGTTTTTTAAACATAAAACAAAGAAAATACGAGGAGGGTCCCAAACGACAAAAATTTTAACATCCTGTATTTCAAAACAAAACAAACTACAAAAATTCAAACCGCAATCCTCCACGATTAGCCGTTTTTGAGAAACCTGCAAAATACAATCACATTCTGGACACTTTAGCTAATTATTAGTAAAAATGATACCTACTTTAAACGCTCTGTTATAAAATAACTTGAAACAATTTAACATGTATTTCTATCACATGTTATTTCTACAAAGTGGCACAAACACATTTAGTACAGTTACTGAGTTCACATTTTCAAAATATTTTCTATTATACAGGGTGTTCCAAAAGTCGTTTAAGATTCAAAAGATCTCATCAAGAGCTTTAAAAAATAAACTATTTTAATATATTGTACACGGAATTTTAGAAAGTATAGCTAATTATTAGTTAAAATTACGCCTAGTTTAAAGCTCTGTTATATGTTAAAGAAAGCAGAATTTAAAAAAAGTAAGTTTACGCTACCACGACTTTTTTTAAATACCTTAATAATCAAAAATATTTTAAAAATGTGTACTCAATAACTATACTAAATGTGACAAATTTTGAAAGTTACATTTTTCCAACGATGTTATTCTCCAATGCCAGAAGTTTGCATATATAAGTTACGATTTCCAGAGTACTATTACATTGTGAAAATCAAAAGTATGAGTTTAATCCAAATGTACAAAAATTTTATGTAAAAAATTTAAGATACCTTAATTTTGTACGTAATAATACAATATTATTTGGCTTTCATAAAATATTTACTCCGTTTCCGTTAACTTATACCCTACATATACTATATCAAATAAAAAATTTTTAATTTTTTTTATTAATTGAGTTTTCGATAATAACAATAACAAATATCGAACACAGCTACTGACATGTAAAAATAAACAAGTTAAAAGAAATACTTGTTAAATTATTTGAAGTACTTTTTAACAGAGCTAAAGCATCATTTAACCTGATAATTGGCTATACATTCTATAATACCCTGTGCAATATATTGACATGCTATATTTTTTTAAACCTTTTGATGATTTTTTTTAAACCTTAATGAACATATGGTGTGTTTTATGCTGCCACGACTCTTTAGAACACTCTGTATAATCAAAAATATTTTTAAAATGTGTACTCGATAACTGTACTAAATGTGACAAATATGAAACATATCTTTTTTATTAACTAAGTTATCCTCCAATGTCAGAAGTTTACGCCACCCTGTATATGTCATTTTAAGAATTGTTAGTATAATTAATTAGCTTTTAAGCTATAGTATAATCTATGTAGGGTATAAGTTAGTGGAAACAGTAAATGAAAACCGAAAACTGTTGTATTTTACACGCAAACATTAAACTATCCTAGATGGCCACCTTATCTAGTAAGGATATGTAATGGACATTTAACAGGTAGGTTTGTGTTATATGGGCATTTGACAAAATAAACAATGTCAATTGTAACTTGTTCGTAGGCTAATCGTAAATAATCTTTTAAATTGATCCTCGTTATTGTATTAACGTTAATTTTAGCAATAAGTGTTGCGACATCTAGTGTCGACTCGTGTAACGGAACACGTCCGAAAATGCATTTGCATTAAAGCAACTTTTTGACAAATGTGTTAGCACTTACATAAGTCGATTCTTCAATTATTATAGTCAACAATTTGTAGAACGATCTCGAATTGCCTTCTGTAAGTTTGTACATCCTCTTGCGAACGTACAACAGGCAATTTGAGATTGTTATTTTTGTCAACACATAGTTGACTATAATAATTGAAGGATCGACCTATGTAACTGATAACACATCTGTCGACTCAAAGTTCTTTAGTGTAATTTTAGTTTCAGTTTATGGGCTTTCCTACAAAAGGTCCATAAACTTTTAGTGAGAAACTAAAAATTACACAAAATGATCTTGTACTAAATTAATAACAATAATTACTTCCTTCAACTTTGTTACAAAGTGTGCAGCGCGGAATAACGCCGCCATGTTCTGTTTTGTTGCGTCCATTATTTTATGTTTATGACCTATGTTGTCTTTTTCCTTCTTTTTGATCTCTTTTACCCTTTTTTTTTTTCTAATGACTGAATAATAACTGATTTCTCTAATGTGTCTAATTATTAGGGTCCAAAATATTTCTCTTTTCTACTTTTTTCAGAATTTTGACTACCTATTCATTTCGTCGTTTTACGTCCACATTTCAAAAGCTTTTATTTCAAATTGTTACTTAATTTCTTTCATGTGATCGTGTTTTTCATTTGTGTCATCCGAGATATTATATAGACTGTGTGGCGGTATAATGATTTAACATAATGTAACTTCAGAAAGACGTTCTAAATACTTTAAGTTTATTAACATTATATATTATATTTTTGAGCTTTCCTAATATTCATTAACTGAAAACGGCATACGTGGACAACAATTCATATTTCTCTTTCTTCTGTTTATGTTTATTCTTAATACTACCATTTGATACCGTTACAGACTTATAATTAACCAACCAGACTTATGATTGGTTATTTCAAAAAATCGTCCACCACCTACAAAAACAACTTAACACACTTAACACATTTCTTAAATTTAAATTGAAATGTATAAGTGCATGTCAATTTTTTATGATTTTAAATTAATGTAATTATCAAAAAATATACAATAATAAAAAATACGGGAAGTTTGATTTATAATTTTGTGCGCAAGGTAGAATGCTGTTATTATTTATTTCATGAATTTTCTCATTATAAGAGCTAATACACTTTTGCACAGACCAAATCTTAATAAATAACTGAGATTAGCAACAAATTATTTATTACGTGATATGTCACAAACTTATCGTCTCTAATTGCTTGCTACTTGCTTTGTAATCTTAAACTCATTTGATAATGAATCATGTTACTGACTTGGAACATAAATAACTATTAAAATTGATTTATATTTATTAAATTTATTTTAATAAAAGGAGTTATGTGCAACAAGTGCGAGCCCTTTATACACGTATGCCACTTCAATAATTAAAGCCCAGGATTGGGATGTACACTTACGGCAAAAATGACGCGCATCATTTTAACGATAAACTCAGTGAAAATTATATTAAGATTTGTATTTGAAAATGAAATCATAATATTTTAATAATTTTATTTATAATTAATAATTAAAGTCTAAGCATAAAGTTACGTACGGAGTAATGAATTAAAACAAACTTGAGATTTCGAAAAAATGGCACATCTTGATGAGTTGGATTGGTGGTTAAAATTAATGTACTCATTTCTGAGACACCGTGTATGTCATAGAACGCAAACTTTAAGCCTCATTAAAATAAAAAAGAAGTAAAAGTATGAAAAACTGCCAAAATGGCCTAATTAAGAAAACCTTTTCTTTAACATGGTGTTTGAGATTATCGGGGCCAAGTTCTTAATTTAAAAAAAAATATTAATCCAAAGTTCAATTTATCTTGTTATGTTCCGTACGTAACTTTGTGATTAGTCTTTAATTATTAACTCTGTATAAAATAGTTATTTATAAATCAAGGTACTAAAGTTTGAGTTTTCATGACAAATGTGTTTTTTTAGTTACAGAGGCGACAGCCGAGGCAAATAAAACCCATAAGTCGAGGTATAGATATTTTATTTTTTCCGAAATCGCAAATTTGAACAAAATCGGACAATTTTTTAAAGTTTTTAAAGAGTAAATGAATTCAGCTGTTTTTCATTTTACGACAAATGATTGCACCGCGCAAGTGCGGTACTATAATTTACATACATTAAACATCTCTACCGGCGAGAATAGAACTTAAAAATCGTCGTATAATGAATTTATTTACTGACGATTTTTTGCTACTTTAGTGACGAGTTTGGATAAATGATTATAATGTATTTAATTTTTAAATACAAATTTTAACATAATTTTTACTGAGATATCGTTCAAATAGATGTGAGTCATTTAGCAAGGAGTGTAATGTAACTCCTGTCTAGTGTTTTTCTTAAATAACTTTTGAATTATTTTATAGAATTTTACAACAATTTAATATAATGAACACTAGTAAGGACCACTAAAATAATTAACCTTTTTTTAGTTTGCCAGGGCCGGACTAAGCTTTACTACTTAATGCTACTATTTTTAACATCCTGTGTGATAAACGTTTAAAAATAATAAGTTGTATAACTTGAACCTTAGGGTTAAAAAGTATCTAATTTATTGTGCATAAAATAAACGTTTTCAAGAAAAATAGTAAACTATTAATTGCAGAAAACTTAAGTTTGAAAAACGTATTGATAATTTATTTCGCCATTAATTTACTGATTAAATCTACTAGATAGATTGAACTAGCTGTAAAAGTACCACTAAAAGGCCACAGAAGCAATTCAAACGTAAGCAACTTGTTATTCCAATTCTTGTAGCCTACTTCACAAAAAAAATGTTTTTTATCTAATAAGTCAAAAACTGCTTATTTTAGGTATAGGGCTTGTCGGATAATCAAAGGAAAATTTACTAGTCATGTAAAAAACGGTGGTTTCTGTTTGAAAAAACTGAGTTTACAGATAGTTTCCTTACATAGAAGACCTTCTATAGGACTGTTTTTATATTTTGGTTTTATAATTGTATGTTGAACGTGTTTTTTATGTTAAAATTATTTTGTAAATGCCTGTAATTGTTTGGATTTAAATTGGATGATGTTGTTCCTAAAAAGAAAAAAACAAAACATAAAAAGAATTAGTATTTTACGTCCCTGATGAAGACAACACACCTAGCCAAGTTGTTGAAACGTCGACTATAGAATAATTTAGTTCTTTGGTTATACATCCAGCTCCTATAGAAGGCCTTCTATGTAAGGAAACTACTACAAATTAAAAATAATAAGAGGAACAAGCAATAATTTCAATGAGTTTATTATGACTTTTATGATGCTAAAGGTTGGACCAAATTTTTGGACGCCCTGTACAATGTTTTCGGGAATTGAAAATTGTTCTTATTAGGGCTGTACTTTAAAAAAATTATTTTTATTTCTACAATAACTTCCACGGTACACTAATTTCTTTTGATACCGTAAATCTATTAAAAATTTTGAAATAATGCGAATAACTTGAAAACCGTTAACCTAGGGAATTCCTCGTCAAATTTACACAAAATTTACAAATTATTTGACGTGCAAAAAATATACAGGGTGTTCCATTTAAACATAATAGCTTTGGTTGATTACGTCAGTTTGTCACGAATGAAAGCTATTGAAATAAACCCAGTGACTTCACATTCATTAGCAAAAGCAACAATTTCACAAGTCATTTTCTCAATCCTGTATTCGTCGGACGACTGTTTGAAGAAACAATGAATTTTGACACACTTTGAAGCTAGACAAGTAAAACCCTGTTACCCCAAGGTGAACATAGGCATCCAAATGAAAAGTTATTACTTATATTGCAGACTTCAAAACTAAGGAGATGGTTTCCATCGAGAATGCACTCCACCTTACGGAATAGAGAAGTTTTGCACGTATTATTTTTAAATGAATTCCAGTTTTTGTTAGATATTATGTTTATTTTAGTTATTTTATTGTAAGAAATACCCTGACGTACAAGGTTTTGTGCAGATTTTAAATAAATTTATTCTTTTCTAAGGCTAATGTGGTTTACAATTTGTTGATGAAGATTTCTGTCACAGAGTTGGTTTTTTTTACAATTTTCTCCGAAACTGTTATTTCAGTTTACTTTTGTGGGTTTTCAAAAAAAAAATAAAGTTTTCGACTTAACGGAAAGCTTATTCTATCGTGCGAGTAACCATCAACATACAGCAAGCATTATGATAAATTGCGCACTTCCTCAAAATTATTGTAAACACACGTTGTATGGGACAATGTTTCAGATCTGCCAATGCATCTCGGCAACAATTCTATTAGATGCCACACCATAAACTTTTGTATTTCTTTAGGGTATAATGTTTCCGGTGAAACCAATTGAATGATTTACTACCTTATTTACAGCATCAATTCTGGAATTACAATAAAACTCAATAACTTTTTTAACACACACTTACCGAAAACTGCCAACATTAACTTTGTACACAAGCAAATTTATTTAATAAACGTTTGAAATAAAATAATAACTAAAAAACTAAACCAAGTAAACACTACTAACTGTGTTATTGTTAATAAAAATCGCAAAATAAAAAGCATTGCTCTTTTCTAACATAAATTCAAAAGTCAGTACCAACTGATGGCAACTACAACTTAAAATAGACAACATTTGCTTAAATTGTTTAACATTTTTTATTGATCCACTGTCGTAGAAAAAGTATGGCCTGCAACACGTTTGAAATGGCTATTCCACACTTATGTAACCGTCACACTCGCCTTAATCCAAACTTATTACAGAGTACAGGCTGTTTCATTAAGCTTGGTACGCGGCCCTATCTCGAAAACTATTCGGTATAGAAATTCGGGAAAAAAATGTTCACTACTAAAACTGCTATGAGAAAATTCTGGAAATTATATTCAAGTTCCGAATTTCACCGCAAGGGGGCGCAATTGACCGGGCGAAGCATAGAATTTAAGATTTTTCAGAAAGTTTTCATATGAAGCTATGACTTAGAGAGCCTGAATAATTCCGCATAGGTTTTGTCTGAGGCTCCTTGGCGTACTGACCATAATAAGAGAAGGGAAAGCTTCTGAATGTCTAACAATTTAAATCAATGTATTTTATAGATGACTTATCTGATTACAGCAAAACAAAACATCAGGCATGTTTGTAAGACAAATGTCAGTGTTTTCAAATACCGTATCCATCGGCACTCGAAAGTTTCAAATAAAATTGCTGGAAGGCGCAGTATGCAATAATCACAGTTTTTTTTTCAATTTTGTCACAAAAATTCAAATGATACAGCATAATTTTGAAAATTTGAAAGTAGATTTCAGAGTTATTGACAAAGATTACATTTTTCACACTTTAATTTGAAAAGACCAAATTATGTAACCGACAAAATTTAGAGCGTATTTAAAGGCCAACGGGCCATAACAACATTTAGCATTAAAGTTTTTAAGGGAACAGTTGCAAAGGCTTTTATAAATGTTCAAAATGACCTCCATTTTGCAAAATACAATTATCAATATTTCGCCTACATTTGTTAAGAGCTGTTTCATGAAATCGAATTTATAGCGTTTTCAATTCCCCAATCATGTCATCCCGTGTGGTTCGTCGCGGTTTATAAACAATGCCTTTTATTCGGCCCCACAAGTAAAAATTTAACGTAATTAAATTCGAGGATCTGGGTGCTCACGGAAACAAACTACCCCTTCCAATCCAGCGATCCGGGTAATTAACATTTAAAAAATCACGGACCCTTTGTAAAAAATGTGTAGGGCATCCATCCTTTTGGTGATCCAATGCGAATTAGTTTGCGACCTATAATGCATATTGTGCCAATTTACCTTCATCATAAATAAAAAAAGTGGTTTCATCAACCCATAAAACCAAGGACAATAATTGAGGATTTTCTTTGCACATTCCTCTAAACTAATAGCAATAGTCGGCCCCCTATCATAATCAGCTTGTGATAGAACTTGGTGCAAAACTATGTGATAGGGATGTTGTTTAAAGTCTTTTAAAATTCGTTTGCGCTCACTCGGTAGTATACTATCTGTTTTCGTTCGTGTGTTATCGTGTGTCGTTGTCGGATTACCTTCAGCAGTAGCCACTTGGAACCGCAGCGATTGCAGTTAAGAATTATGACAAACTAGCTAAGTACCAATTTTAATATACATACACCAACATAAACACAACCTTCGCACGTCTACACGATGGTCAAGCACGGCATCGGCCACGCTTTCCTCCACTGCATGACTCTCCCGACACAAACCCTGATGACTTCACAACCGTATCTTACCGAAAACGATCCAACACGCAATCTTCCTTATCCTCAACGTCAACTAACAACCCATCTCAAACACCAACTCTACCGACACGAAAAACAAATCCAAATACTGCATACGCAATATCCCAATCCAAATCCAGACTCAAAAACAATTTTATACCACTATACAAAAGCTACAACTCCCGCTAACAAACTTAAAACTAAACCACAACCACACCGCCTTACTGGAAACCTCCACCCCCTTACCTCCCGACACATAAAAAAATCCAACACCTATTCGGCGATCCTAACATAACCCTCACCCAACTTGCTGGCCCCAAACAACAAACCAATTCCACCACCCGCAACACCAACTTCTCCTGTGTCATACGTAATGTAGACAGAGACATCACCAAAAAGGAGATGATTAAATCCATTGACTTTCCCAAACTACAGATAGCAATTCGAATCATATCTAAAATCACCAACCAACCCACACCCCTTATCCGTCTACTGACTCCCAGTAAAACCACACTCGACTACCTACTCTCCAACGGAGTCTTCATGTTTGGGAGAAATTATCCCTGTGAACCATCACACGTACCCCAACCCGTCCCTAAGTACTGCTCCACCTGCACCAAAGTTGGCCATACCTCAACCGAATGCCCTACCAAAACCCTAGTTTGTCCTAAATGTGGTGAAAACCACAATTCTTCACAATGTCCCTCATCAATTCCTAAATGCAACAACTGCAAAGGACCCCACCTTACCTATTCCTTTGCATGCGCCGTCCGCAAATCTATCCCAACATCCTCACAAGCTGTAGCACATCCTGAGCCCATCGATACTGACACCGACTTTGTCTCTATCCTTGGGAACATTACAACAGACAAGGAAATCCGATTAAAACCCTTCCTAAAAACATTAACCCTTTCCCCCATGTACATATTTCCGGACAAAAGAAATTCCATCATTTAAACGATAAACAAAGCCTTACAATCCATTTTTAACTGCACCGTCTACATGAGCTTTGCCTAAAATTCCGTCGCCTTTTCTATCAAACCCACAAACACCGACAATTAAACACACACCATACACACACCTCCGTATAGAATGGCTACGCAGCTGGTGATAGGCACTGTCAACGCATGCGGCATTAGCCGCAAATACACACTAACCAAAAATCTACTGCAACACGAAAAAATACAAATCCTAGCAATAACAGAAACCAAACTAGCACACAAACGCACATTAAAATTAAACAACTACACAACATATCGAAAAAAAAGCGATATGGGTGGAGCCAGAGGCGTTGCACTACTAATTCACTCAAACTACCCCACACAACAACATCATCTGCCTCCTAAATTAATTCATTTAGAATGCGTGGCAACCACAGTACACTTCCCAAATAAGATTATCACATTTCTTCGCATACTACAATTCACCAAACGAAACAATTTCAATTACGCTACTAAAATACATTTCTCAAATGCCCAACAGTGTCTTAACGGTAGATCTTAACGCTAGACATAACCAATTTAATGATTACGCCACAAATCAAAACGGCATTCTCTTAGGGAACCAAATACTCCAACTTCCCCTTTGGCGAGCAAGAAACGCAAACCCCACCTTCTTAGGACACCAAGGCACATCCACAGTCGATCACATTATATGCTCAGAATAACTGCTACCTAGGCCAAACTTCTGACCATCTGCCCCTTCTAATCAAAACCAGTTTTAGTAAACCACCCCCGCCACCACCAAAATTTATAACAAAAAAAGTCTACTCAAAAACAAACTGGACCGACTTCTCAAACTACATCACAACACAACTTCCAAGCCACATCGAACTATCCACACCTTAAACCATTGACAAAGCCATAAATACGTTAACCGCGGTAGTTTCGGACGCTGCCGAGAGAGCCGTACCGACTATAACCATAAACGTCTCTAGGAAACCGCTCCCACAAAACATCTTAAACTTAATTAGAGAAAAAAAACGTATCTTTCGACAGTACTTGAGACACAGGGATCCAGCTCTTAAGACAGAGTACAACCGACTTAACGCGACCATTCGACTCCAGACCAACAAGATAACGGAAGAACAATGGGTTAAAACCATCTCAAACCTCAATTATAGAGACGGCAAAAAGTTCTGGAACAAATTTAATGTACTAACTGGACGCAAAACACGTACTTCTAACCACCTTATGGATCAACACGGAAACTACATCACCTCTCCCGAAGACAAAACATTATTATTTGCACAACATCTGCAATCGGTATTTCAACCTCCAGCACATCCTAACTTTAATCACGACCACAAACTTCGAATTGAATAAAATTTGGAAAACTTTATCTACGTCGACTAGACCCTCCTGACACCAACAACTTTCTCTTTGAACCTGTTACACCCCAACAAATCAACGACATTCTTAAAACAGGCCGAAATACAGCCCCGGACAAGACGGAATTAACCGACTAATATTAAGAAAAACTCTTCAATATATGCCTCATCAAACAATACTTTCCCAAACCCTGGAAGACGTCCGATACTATCATGATACCAAAACCAGACAAAGACCACACACTCCCCACATCATACCGACCGATTTCTCTTCTATCGTGCATGGGCAAGTGTTTCGAACGAGTGCTCGCAACGCATCTTAGAGAATTCGTCAAAACCAACAACATACTCCCCGACTGCCAGTTTGGATTCAGAGCAAACAGATGTACACAAGACCCCCTACTAAAACTACATACAAAGACCACAAAAGCACTGAATCTCGGAAAAATTTCACTAGCCATTTTTCTCGATATTGAACAAGCCTTTGACAAGGTATGGCACGACGGGTTAATACACAAACTACACACTATAGGACTTCCGTTCCACTTCTGCAAACTTATAGCCTCATACCTATCAGACCGCACCACAACAGTTAAAATCAATAACATACGTTCCGCACCCATCTACACGCAAGCGAGAGTTCCTCAAGGCTCCGTCCTTGCTCCACTGTTATACATAATATGCATTTACGGCATACCTACACCTGTACACGAGGATGTCACCGTGACACTGTTCGCAGACGGCGAACCCTTACACAACGCTACATAAACCAACTCTTCAACTGGTTAAACAGATGGAGAATTAAACCAAACCCCAACAAAACTCAGGCCATACTATTCAAACACCCCCACTCACGAAAACCAAACACACACTTCAATATTACACTCTGGGACAAGAACATTCCAACCACAGAACGAAATCACTTACCTCGGAGTCAAATTCAACAACACACACAACTTCAAAAAGACATACAAAGCACACTATGCAAAGTTCGAAACCGTGCAAACCTATTGGGTGCTCTCAGAGGCAGAATAAAAGGCTGCCACCCAAGTACGCTACAACACACGTACAAATACTTCATCAGACTGGTAATAAATTACAGAGCACCACTTTATTCAACACTACAACATCTACAACTCTAGCCAATCTCATCCTACGAACGCCGTATACTAAGAAAATTACATAAACTCCACCACAGACACCAAAACGACTTCACATATGTACACGCAAATATTACACCAATCACAGAAAGAGTAAAAACTCTACAAAACAAATACACAACACGTAGGATATACGGAGCAACACAAGTCACAAAAAACATATTTCTAACACCATACAACAACCCCAACAAACGAGGAGAAAGAACACTGAAAAGAAAACGAAAACTAAAATATCCGCCAGCTGTACTAACACAACAACTACAAGCATTGCCCAAAGAATTCGAAATACTACTAAACACAACACCATATATTCTCAGATAAAACACGTACTTACCAGCCATACCATAACATACTGCATATGTTTTCAGTTTTAGTTACAGGCTTCAACTCTAATAGAACAACCATAAAAGCAGGAAGGCTACACCACGAAACAACAAATACGAGACCAAAACAACACAACCACAACAGGCCAACCTAGCTGCAATTCAACTATTCGAATGATCTAACAAGCTACTCACACACAATCACCCTTACATTAAGCGGCATATCTTGAGGTTTTTTATGGTTTCCCTCAGAATCGAACATCCTTCAGGTCTCCGAGCAAATGCTATGCCAACACTCACAAACGGCCATAAACGCGCACACACTAACACATCATAACACATATTTAGATAAAACTAGTTAACATTCACGCAATACAATATCAGGTTAATATAATACCTTTTTTTCTTTTTTTTTAACTACATCATAAATTAAAGAATACTCGCAAATATACAACCTTGGCTGAAGAAGAGTCACTCCTGAACAATCGCTTACTTTAACTTTAACATAATTCTATAAGTAGATAATGTACCACCAAAACAATAAACGTTTTGAATTTTGAAATTGAAACACCGAAACGTGATTTATTCTTATTTTCAAAGACATTTTAAGGTTCGCGTCCATGCATCATTTTTGAAGGATTAGCACAAATTTTTAAAATAAGTAACACGAAATCCAAAAAGAGTCAAAGGCAAAGTTTTTTTAGCATCGAAATGAAAGCTATTTATAGCTATCTATTCCAATTGGTTAATCTCCAAAAAAATTTTGTTTCATCACTAGGTACTTATTTTAATTTACTTTTTGACCTTCTGAACTGTATAGCACATTTTTTAGTTTTCATACTCCTCTAGAAACTTGATTTTTACACACAATTTAAAAATAAACTAAGTAAAAAATCTGATAACTTGATTTTAAAAAAATTACTTTACACCATACTTGACACGATAATGTACAGAATAAGAGCACATTTAATTTTTTTTTATTGATGATGATATTGATGGCGCCATCTATACGTCAGTTAAACAAATGAACTGACACATTAAGGTGGTTTTTGTCAAAATGGTTAAACAGCCAGGCTTACTTAAAATCAGTAGAAATAATTTTGTTCTATTTTTACTTTTTGATGATGATCGTCGGCAAAAAAATAGTATACAAATTTCGTGTATTTCCTCGCTCTAATGTAAATAACTATTTTAAAACAGCATCAGTATATATGCCTTATTAAAAGTGTTGTAAATTTTAATGTAGTTTTGTGCTACTAAATTAAGTGACAAACCTACACAACCATACAATTAAACGAAAAATTCCCTAGAACTAGAAAACTCATCATTTTTTCAAATTAAAGTGTAAGAAATGTAATCTTTCGACAATAACTCTGAAACGGGCGAACATATCAAACTGTAGTTTTAACGTTTCCTCTAGTAAATTTAATCTACTTTCTCATTAAGACATCAATATTATACTGTATGATTTAAATATTTGTGACAAAATTGAAAAAACTGTCTTTAAGGGTAGTTAAAGTAGGGGTAATTTTAACAACCAATATTAACGTACATTGGCAGCTATAAAGGATAGTTTTTGTTTTATTCAAATATACTTATTCGTTATCACGTTATAGGGTGGTCAAATCAGTTTGGGACACCCTGTATACCCCAATTGAATAAATACATTTGCAAAAGCTGATTGGTTCCTTGTTTTGATTTGAAACTCACATTTATTTATCATAGATACTAAATACTTGTCGTGGAAAAAGTATAGTGTATTACTTGAGGATAAAAAAGAAAGCAGACTCATAAACAACACAGATACTTACAAAGCATTAATTTTTAATTATTAAAATAAAAATTCAACAAGCTTTTATGAATAACAAATCTAAATTTGAATTATATTATTTTAACCTTTTGGAAATGATGCATCAGTTTAATTCAGGTTTTAAGCTCCAGAAATTTCTTTTGAAATTAAAATTTAATAAAAATTAATCAGCTAAAATATAAAAGTCGTTTTAGGTGGTTACACAAATTCAGACTTTTAATAATGCAAATGAATTTCTTTGTACCTACCTAAGTTAAAATTTAATTAGTAAAAATTATAAACATTATCAGTGATGATGGCAAAGTAACTCTGCTAATAAGATATTCACTCAGGTAGTTCAATACTTTATTGATAAAATTGTCTTTATAATTAGTTTGAGAATTATGTCCAATATACGGATAAGTCGCGGTTGATTTGTTTACTGTTTACACAAAACAAGTAGTATGAATTGAGTAACTTAAGTATATACGTATATAAAATGTATTGTTAAACCTACATAAGATTGAATTCAATTCCATTAAAGAATGTTGAGTGAAAATGGTCAAATCTATTCTCATATATATTTATCTTGCAAATTTAATTAAAAGATAAAATGTTATGTTTATGAAGTGACTTTCGGTTCAAGTGGGTTGTTCCTAAATTATTACGATTTTTTTCTAAATTACTTTATGTTGTTGGGTAAAATACATTGTCAGCTTTGTCACCTCCTATAACACTAAAAATATTAAGTTCTAGTAATAGAGTAGTTTGGAGTATCTCAGAAATTATTTATTTTGCTTTGCTTTTTTACTTTTCAAATATATGGCGCCTAAATCTAATGAAAATGAGCTATACAAGATGTTGAAATTGGATAGTTTGTAAATCAAGTGATTAAGTTTCTCCAGTGAATCAGTCTATTTATTGTGATGTTAATGAAATTTACAGATCAACAAAGGATCATTCAAACAAAATTATAATACACGGGTGGAACCTTTAGCGATACGTAATAACATACAGAGCGTTCTATTTAAAATAAGGAAGTTATAAACAATAACAGAATGTAGTGTGATGTTCTAAATATTTTAAATAAATTTGGTACATACATCCGAAAACGTCATATTTCAAAGTTTCAAACTTTACTTACGTCTAGTTTCTCTAAAACCTCTAATTAGACCAAATTTACTAATTCGTATTTAACACTTTACATAATCTAACGCCACCAAATTGTAAATGTGTGAAACTAATTATTATTATTAACCGCATAACATACGATAAACTTTAAATGGCATTCCACATGTCATAAATTTGTTTTTAAGTTTTTGTTAGTATTTTATGATTGGCACCGTCGTTTCTAAAGTTATTTAATGTTTACATCATTTCAGTTAAGCAGTTAAAATCCCATATTTAATTTGTGTGCATGTGCATACATGTAGACGTATTGTAAATTATAGTGCATTCAAACGAAATATTTTGATAAATATGATATTTCTGAATATAACCAGAAGTAAACGTTAATTGCATTATTGTAAACAAAAATACCGGATGTAGTATTTTGTTTTAAAATAGTTTAATCAATGGTTATAGGTTTACCTAGAGTTATTAATTTCTCAACTTAAAAGGTTTTTTTTAAATTAACATGAACTGCCGTCAAGTCAAAAAATAGTTATTAACGTCGTAAGACCGATATGCATTAAATAACGGTTGAGGTTGATAACCGAGGTTTGTAACTTTCGTTTCTTTCAGGCCAACATTATTAATTTTAGTTTTAAAAAATAGTCTCGAATTTTATTTTTCTCTGTTACCGGGTGAATACTAAAAAAATGAGATTTTTTAGAAAATAAATAAACGAACGTAAAAAAGAAAAATTTTGACGGAGAGTTGATATAGTTAGATTATATCAACTATGCTAGGATAGGAGAGGAGGGAGGAATAATGGTAAATGGAGAGATAAGAAATAGGATATCAATGGATAAGAAAAGAAACGGACAAGGAAAAATTTTGATAGAACTATGTGAAGAAAAAGGTTGGACAATAATGAACGGAAATTTGGAAGAAGAAGGAAAAGGGAATTTACATATGTAGGAGAAAGAGACCAGTCAGTAATAGATTACGTGATTATAAACGAAAAAGTAAGGAGGACATAGAAACACTAAGAATAGGAGAGGAGATAGAATCGGACCATCAGCCGTTAGAAGTAGTCATGATGAAAAAGGTACAAGAACAAGAAGAGGTATGGAGAGAAAAGGAAGCATGGACTGAAGAGAGTATAAAAAAATATAAAGAGGAAATGGAAGAGGAAGTAAATACTAAAGGAGAGGTGGAGGAAGAGATGGAGATAATTACAACCAGGATGGAAATGGCAACAGAGAAGAGAAAGTATGGATTAAGAAAACAAGAATTAGGGAAAAGAAAAGATTGGTGGAACAGAGAATGCGAGAAGGGAAAAAAAGAATTAAGAAAAGGAAGAAGGAAATGGAAAAAGGAAAGATAGAGATAGATAAATACAAAAGGTTTAAAAGTAAATTTTAAGGGAATATGTGCAAAATAAAGAAGAACATAAAAAACAAAACGAGATAAAGATTAGAGAAATTAAAAATAAAGGGCAAGTATGGGAATTCATTAATAAAAAGAGGAAAAAGGAGGAAGGATGGAAGCAAATATAGATGAGGAAAATGGGAAGAACACTGTAAGAAGTTAGTAGGAAAGGGTGAAAAAAAGCAAGAAATGAAGAAGTTGGAAAAAAGATAAGACACAGAGAGGGTGGAATAGGAAAAGAAGAAATGGAGAGAGCAATAAATAAGTAAAAAAAGGAAAAACAGAAGGGACGGATGGAATACAAGGAGAACAATGGAGGTACATCGAAGAAGGAATGAGAGAAAAGTAAGAGAAGTATTCGAGAGAATATGGAAAGGAGAAGGGTTTCAGAAAATGGAGAGAGGCAATAATATGCCCAATTTACAAGGGGGAAGATAGGAAGAAAGCGAACAACTATAGAGGAGTGAGTATAATGAATGCGGGGTATAAGATATATGCGGAAATAGTTAGAAAAAATTTGGAAAAAGAAATAGAAGAAAAGAATATAATACCGGATTGGCAAGCAGGATTTAGGAAAGGAAGAGGAACGATATATACATATTAAAGCACATAATCAATAAAGAGCAAAGAAAGGAGGAAAGATGTACGCAATATTCCTAGACATTAAAGCGGCATTTGATAAGGTGGAAAGAGGGGGATTATGGAAAAGGATGGAGGAGGTAGGAATAAACAGAGATATAAAAAATGCAATAGAGAAAATATACGAAGAAACAAGGTGTAGAACGAGGGTAGGGAGGAAGCTAGGTAGAGAATTTAGGACGGAAAAAGGACTAAAACAGGGATGTCCGCTAAGCCCAATTTTATTCTCGATATACATTAGTGATCTTGAGGAGGAAATGGAAAAAAGTAGTAGGAAGGAAAGATATGGGTTTTAGCATACGCGGATGACATTGTGGCAATAGCGAGAAATGAAGAAGAGATGAGAGAAGTAGTTAAATTTATGAAGAAATACCTGGAAAAGAAAAAACTAGCAGCAAATGTCGGTAAAACAAAAATTATGGAATTTAAAAAAAGAAAAGGAAGAAGAAAGGAAGTGAAATGGTAGTGGAGGGAGGAGGAGGTAGAGAGAGTAGACAAGTATAGATACTTAGGTTACAACATCAGATACGATAACAAAGATGGAGACCATATAAAAGAGATGAAAATGAAAGGAAATAGAATAGTAGGACAAGTATGGGGGTTAGGGAAAGGATATTTGGTAAAGATATAGAGAAAAGGAGATGGATGTTTGAAAAGTTGGTAAGAAGTGTGGTACTGTATGGAGCGGAGATTTGGGGTTGGAGGGAATGGCAAGAGCTGGAGAAGATACAGGAGAAATACTGGAGGTGGACGTTAGGACTAGAGAAGGAGACACCGCGGTATATGTGGAAGAAGAGCTAGAAATAGAAAAAATAAGGATACAAGCAAGAAAAATTGCAGTAAGGTATAAAGAAAAATGGGAAGTAGGAAGGAAAATGAAATACTATATGAATGTTGGAAAGAGATCGAGGCACAGAAGGTAAAATATGGGGAAGAAGAAAGAAGAAAATACTATGAAAGAGTGGGATACGCGAGAGAAGAGATAAAGAGATTAAGAGAAGAGGGGAGAAAGATAGAGGAGAAAATAATTGCAAGAGATAAAGATACACAGAAGCAGGAAAGAAGGGCAAAAATAAAGGAAGGAAAATATAACGAGAAATACATAAAAATAATGACAGACAAGACACCAAGGTACATAACAGAGGGAAAAGGAATGAATGAAATAAGAATGATTGCAAAGTTCAGAATGGGAAATGAAGAAAATGAAAATAAATATTGGATGAGTGATGAGGAGAGATTATGCAGGTTGTGTGGGGATGAATGGGAAAATATAATACATATGAAAGAGGGATGCAGGGAAACAAGACAAGAAGAAAAGGAATGGAAGTTACTACTAGGAGAGAAAGGGAAGGAAAACAATGGATGAGGGAAGTGTTGGAGAGGAGGAAAGTGATGGAGGAAAGGAAAAGAAAAATACTGAAAGCTTAGAGAAAGAGGGATGGGAGGTTGAAGAGGAAACAGGAATTAGTTATTCAAAGAGGTGGACTTTAGGATTAGATAATAAAAGACCAGGATACCTAATAATTCAAACAGGAAATAGAGCATTGAAACTGAAGGAAAAGATGGAAAACAGAAAAGTGAAAAAATGCTGTACATATGTAAGAAAGAGATAGAGGAACAAAAAGTGAAATAAGGTAAAGAAGATAGAAAGCATATTATCAAAGAGGAGGATACGCAAGAAAAAAATAAAAAAGCTAAGAGGTGAAGGAAGAAAGATGAAAGAAGAGATAGTAAAAAAGACAAACATAACCAGGTGCAGGAGAGAAGAACGAAGATTAGACAAGGAAGATATAACGACAAATACAACGATTTAATAATGGATGGAATCAAATATGAATAAAAAAGAAAATGATTGTTAAGGTTTTTTAGTTAAATTTCGTATTTAGTTTTAAGTTTAAAAGTTTGTGAAAAAACCGAATCACTTTGTTATTTTAAAAAGACAAATAAATTTGATTTGATTTGATTTTTGATATAGTTAGAGTACCTATTTACGTAGCATATAAGTTAAAAGAAAAGGGTTTATTCTGGTTCTTTCAATACTTATTGGAAATCTTAAAAAGGATTTGCTGGAATATAACTGTTAGATTTTGGTTACGAGTATATGATGGAATTTTGTACCGAAATCATACTCAATTAGTGAGGATTGTGCCTTTGGTTTGTGTTCCGTAAATTGGATCTGCTGTTCTGCATTCGTTGGTGTCCTTGTATGTTCCTGTTCCTACTAGTATTGCGACTGGTTTGGACTATTCTCCAGTTCTACGAAAAACTATTTTATTGTGTGAAATTTGAACTACTACTACCTGGTTCTACGTGGAGTCTTCATGGTGTGACAGGTTAGTCGTAATCGAAGTATTTGTGTTTTTGTTTTACATCAAAACTTATAATTTGACTATGAGAAGTTTTCTTTAATTGACCGATAATTAAGTTTGATTATGTTTCATATTTATTTGTTTGTAAATTAGTTTTTCTAATCAAACCATTCAGAAGGTTTGTTAATTCAATTTTTAATCCTACAACATCAGAAAGTATGATTTTACCGGGTTTTCAGAGAAGAGAAAGAAGTCCTTTATACGGCTAGCCTGACAAAGTATACGAGAAACGGCTAGCCTAAAAAGTAATTTGTAAACTTTCCCGCTAGATGTCGTTACAATAATTATTAAACTTTTATTGTGTTTTTATGAATGTTTGATTATGTATGGTTTTCAGCTTATGATAAATGACGTGCGACGTTAACTGTTTATGCAAATTATTCCGAAACAAATTTACTGTGAGAATGTTTATAAATCAGAACGAGAATAATATACAGTATCACTATAATCGATGTTAGCATATTTCAGAACGCAATTAATCTAATTTTAAACAGCGGGGAGGGTTTTTGTTTCTCTTAATTGCAATAATCACAGGAACAAACTTACTGCTGTTAATCAGTTTTACGATACATCAACGCCTTCATCGTCTAAATGGACCTAAATAAGCAAGCGCATTTACTTTCATATTATCGACAATAACAATATTACCTCAACAACGTACAAACACGGTCTATGAAAATGATCAGTTTTGGGTCGCAATCCGCCATAGCAGTTACAGTCTAAACACAATGCTTGCACCTTATTCATTCTTGCAGGTTTTGTGATCTTTTATATTCAGTAAGACTCAAACCTTTGAAGTATTTAAACTGTTTATATCAATGTTAGCTCATAACATCAAATAATTACTTCTTGTAATGATATCTAATTTAATTATCATTTCAATAATGATTACGAAAATTAAATAAAACTTTTACTAAGTTAAGGGTTTTGTCATTACCTAATTACTTTACGGGCTAAACGTATTTTAGTTTAAATATATTTTTGCTAAAAATGACCACAAATAATAAATCCACTTGGCAGATTTACCTCACATCTAAACATGAGACAATTTTAATATAATACGATACTGTGGGGGTGAAAGTACAGGAAATTGAAAAATACTAAGATAATAGATTCAATTAGTAGACAATAGACGTTTTTGTTAATGACTAACAAAGAGGGCTTAAGTAATGAAAAATCCTTGAATTTAGAAAACGCGATTTTTTTGCTGTTAATTACACTTTAGTAGTGGTTTACCTGCCAAGAGGTTACTGTGATATTTTAGTATTTACTGCGTTCTGTGTCGAATTTTTATTATAAATTGGAAAATGCCAAGAAGACCAAATCAAGCGGATTCTTCGTTGATTATTCGATCCCGAATAGCTGCTCTAGCTGTTGCTGGTTGGTCCACAAGAAGAATTTCTGAAGATGTTGATCTTTCTGTAAGTTAGTTAAGAAGCTTCAGCAGTATATTTTCTTTTGAAAATGCGTCAAAGGGGTGTAATTTTTAAAAGACGTATTACTGTTCAAAGTTTTAAAAATTCCATATTTTTGTTGTATTAATTAAAGGTAGCATCAAACTATTTAAATCTTTGCAAGTAATCTGTTATGTGTTATTAATTATCTTATAAATAAATATCAACGTTTTAAAATAATTTAGCCACAGTAATGCATTTAGCATTGCCATACTGGTTTCACTTTACTACACCGTAATATGATCCTCATTGGTTTATTTTGTAATATTTGCAGTCTTTAAAAGTGGCCTTCGGAAGATAAGAATAGTATGGTTGCACAATTATCAAAATTAAGTGCAATAATAGTTTTATGTGCCAAAAAGTTTGTTAAAATTATAATGAATATCCTTGTGATCGACATTTGTATTAAAAATCAAAAGCAAAATATCTGCCCTAAGTGCGCACACTTTGATTGATTCACTCTGTATATGAAGATGCTATTTATTTCTTACTTATTACATTACTCATTTAGAAATCGATTTTATTTAATAAAATTGTTAAAAGTATAGTGATTGTCACGACTAGAAAAATTAGTAGGGATCTGCTGGTTATCGAAAATTCAACGTCATAAGTTATTTATTATTACGTATTTACACATTCTCTTTATATATTATTTTATTAAATTCTCGTAGAGACATACGGTTAGACGTTGGATTGCTCGAAGTGAACTCGAGAGTTACGTACTGTTCGTCCTGGAAGAGCTCGTGTAACGACTGAAGCCGAAGATGATGCCATTCGTCAAAATGCGAATGAACTAAGATTTGTATCGTCAGTCCAAATACAAGAAAATCTAGGACTGGGCTGTAGCGTTAGAACCATCAGACGTCGGCTACATGAGGGTGGCATGCATAATCGGCGACCAGCCCGAAAAATTATTTTAACTCCTGACCATGCTGCTGCACGATTAGCATTCTGCCAGCAAAATATTGACAGAGACTGGTCAAATGTTATATTTACCGACGAAAATCATTTTCGACATCACAGGAAACCCCGTGCAATTATGGCGAGCAAATGGAACGCGCTATGACGTAGAAAACGTCCTTCCTAACAAAACGAGTGGTCGAATTAATGCAGGGTTTTGGGGTTGGATGAGTAAAATGGTCCAGGGGAAATTACTCGAATTGTTCCACCTAGATTTAATTCAATAGAATACATACGCGTATTAGAGGATGTGTTATTACCGTCCGTAAGAGCAATATTTCCGGAAGCAGAAATGGAAAATATTGTTTTGGTACAGGATAATTGTAGTATCCACACCGCTCGAATTGTGGATGAATGGTTTAACGAACACCCTGAAATACAATTGCTACCATGGCCAGCTAAATCGCCCGACCTAAATCCGATAGAAAATCTGTGGGCTGCCATGGTGAAAAGTTGGAACGACGTTGGCTTCAATGGCGTAAGAGAGAGAAGCTTACAAGAACTAACCGATCATGTGACGGCATCGTGGGAATCATTCAGAAATTCCCAAATTTGTGACAATCTTGTAAACAGTATGAGAAGGCGTTTAGAAGAATGTATCAATTCTAATGGATACTATACTAAATATTAAACAAATGAGACAAAATTTTACATATTCCTATTGTATTATTTTGTATACATATTGTATTATTTTTAGTTCGTAGTATAAAATTATGTTGGAAAAAAATATATGTTGAAATTTTTAGGTAAAAATGGTTACAACATTTACATTAAATTATTTTCCAGCCGATTGCTTCGAAGCAACTATTTGAAAAAAATGTTTTGATCAAAAATTTGATGAATTTAGCAAATTTTAAGTTTACTTTATCAAATAAATCTAACATAGAATTTGCGCATTTCATCCAATTTTTAATTTAAAAATTTATTATCCAATAGTTCCTTTGAAGAAACTAACCGGAAAATAATTTAATGTAAATGTTGTAACCATTTTCACCTAAATATTTCAAAATATAGAATTAATTCTTGATTATGTGCATTGCGTACCTATTAAATTAAATATTTCGTAATTAATGTATCATTTACCTTTTCAATTCCACTAATTTAAATGCTTATTTTGACAATCTTTAAAAAATTTACTGAAGTAAACAGTTTAAATAAGCCGTTGTAATTGTTAAGAAGCTTACCTGGGAATACAATAGAGGATCGTAAAACTACAATGTTTGTGTTTAGACTGTAACTGCTTTGGCGGATTGCGACCCCAAACTGATCATTTTCATAGACCGTGTTTGTACATGCAATCACTGACGCTATCTAAAACCTTTCCTTTTGTCAAACCCAAGTCAAGTCAGAGATGCCCAAGTCGCCTACGAAATGAAAACTTTTTGTGAATGAACTCCATGACGATTTCGAATCACTTTCTTAACATTCTTTCATCAGCTTCGGTAAATGAAATTGCTATTGCACTTAATTTCAACACGTGCTTTATTTCACCCATTAGTTCTGTTAAAAATGTAAAATAAAACAAAATTAACATTTAAACCCTTGATCTCACTTTAATTCTAAAAGCAAATTTAATTTATTACAAGTTAAATACAAATCTCTTACTACTCACATAAACGCTCCTTAATAACAAATTTAATTTCCTTTTCGAACTATTATCAAAAGCTTACAAAACTGGAAAATGACTGTAAACATAAACGAATGTTCTGAAGTAGTAACCTGACCCCTACACCTTGATCTACCCGAAAACATGGCTGCTGACTGTTGCTTTAGTGTAATCTTTGCTTTTAGTGCTTTTCTGTGTTTCTACCACAGAAAATCGATTGCTCCGGTTTCTGTGTTTCCGGAAACAAAGCACAACGTAGGTTATGTCATAGGTGTTATCTTGAATATTGATTCGTTTTAAGTGTAATTTTTAATAAATTGAGTGGAATGGAAGAAGATTCTATTGAAGAATTGGAGTACTGTACTCCACCTGAAATAAGTGACAAGGCGAAAGAGGTTACACTGGATTTACTACCTGAAAATCTAAAACCAAATATAACCCAGTACAATCAATTTATTCAATGGTGTGCTACCAAGAAGGTACAAAGATACAGTGAAAATGTCGTTTTATTATTTATCCGAGTTGTCACAAAAATACAAATCTTCAACCCTCTGGTCAATTTACTCAATGCTAAAGGCTACATTATTAGTAAAAGATAATGTAAATATTAGAACTTTTACGAAAGTCACAGCATTTTAAAAAAAAATTCAGTAGGGCACGTTGCTACAAAATCAAAAATCTTTAATCAAAACGATATTGAAAATGTTCTTCGTTTGGCTTCTGATGAAACCTATTTGTTGGCAAAGGTAAGGCCTACTATTATTCAGAATTAATATTATTGAAGGATTGTTTTAGGTCTTATTAATCATTGAGATCTTGGATGCCTGTCGAACTAACGAACTCACAAACATGAAGATGGATAATGTTATAGTTAAAAATGATGGTTTAATAATACACGTACCAGATACGAAAACCTATACACAAAGAACTTTTACTGTTTGTAATGTCGAGAAAAAAAATTTCATTGATGTCATATCCATATGCAAAAAATATTTCAGCCTGCGTCCTGATAATACTCGATTATTTATCAAATATCGTGCTGGAAAATGTGCAGCTCAGAATGTAGGACAATACCTTCTGTAACAGCTGCTTATTTAAATCTTCCTAATCCTAAAGAGTATACAGGACACACTTTTAGAAAGACATCAGCTACACTTCTGGCAAACTCAAGAGCAGATATCCTATCACTCAAAAGGCATGGCGGATGGAAATCCACCATCAGAGCGGAGGGCTATGTTGAAGATTGTTTAAACAATAAGATAGCTGTAGCCAAAAACTTTTAGACAGCAGGCATAATCAATTATGGGATAAATCTACGAGTAGTAGTAGTAGTCCGGCCCTGTAACTACTGAATCATCAGTCACCAGCGAAACTGTCCCTTTAACTTACACAGAAAAATCATCTTCAGTTACATTTTCTGAACCATTACAGTCAAATTTATCCAAGCAAGGAACTTCTTTCCTTCGCTGTTCAATAATTAATCTAACATTTAACATTAATGTTACAAACAATAATTAAAAAGGTATTAATTAATAAGTGTTATAGTTATATAGTATGAAACATTTAAGAAAAGTTGAAGTTGATTAATCGATACCATATTATTGTATTTTACTTTTACTTCAATCTTTATAAATGTTTCATACCTTATAACATTTATTATTAATTAAAAATAAATACAAAAATATTAATTACTTGTATTTCTAAAATAAAGTTCATAATAAAAATTTTTTAATTTATTGCAAACAAATAAACCGATAACGTAGTGTAGGATAAAAAATTATGTGTAAACCACGGCGGGAAAGTGGTCTTCCAGACCTCAACAAGTGTTCTTCTTTCGTCCTGGAAATTGACACTTTCCCGCCTAGGAATACAATATACTATTACTGTAATTGACATATAGAAACTGAGTGATGTTTAATAATAGGGTTAACTCAAATTGTGTTAAGTTAGCAAGTTTGACATAAACGTAACACTCCTTATTTTAATTGTGTGTTTTTAGCAGTAGAGTGTAGTATGTAATTTAATTTCTACACAAGAACATTTTCTTATGCGAAATTTATAATAAGAGTTTGGGTAGGTAAGCGCTTTCAGGCCATAAATTCTTTTCTGGTTTTCTTTGTCTTTTTTTTGCTGCTAAATGCACCTTGTATGTTACATTTATTATCTTAACAATTTATTTGATATTTGGTGATTAATTTTTAAAACCTTCTGGCCGTGTTAATTTTTTTAATTTAATTTGTTTTATGTTTTGCCAAAAGAAAAACGTTATTTCTTTAATATTTGTTTGTGCTTGAATGTACAATTATAAAATTACAATCTGTTAAAGAATTATTATTTGGTTTCTTTGTTTATTGTTGCGTGTAAGAAGACGATTGTTTATTTGTGCAAATCCAAATCGGATATTGGTAGGTAGGAAGATTTTACCCGATTTGCTAGCGCCCCTGTATCACTTTTATGAACCACACCCGTCTTCACTGAAGTTAGTCGGTGCCCTCCGAATCTTCTCCCGCGACGTTTTGGATAAGTTAAGGTTAAAAATAATTTTAAGTAACAAATAAGACTTACAGGTTTATAAATAACCGAGGCCGTTATTTGCATATCAGTCGCGTATCGTTTAAGACTTTTTGTGATCCCATTTCACGTCAGGCTCTTGAAAGAAATCAAAACTTTAAATTTTGTAATTTCTTCAATTTGATGATAGTTATTTCTGTCACTAGGCCAGAAACTGCCTTTTTGCTAGTGTGGCACAATGTTGTGGGGTTGAGGCGGAGCCGAGGCCCCATAAGTGCGAATCGCTGTAGTATGCAATGAGATCGTAAGTCAATAATAATAATGTTCAAGACATTAATAACTTTTTGTTGATTCAGTACCTAACAGTCTAGCTCATACTGACCTTCCTTCCTTTTACAACAATAACATTAAAAACGAAATAACTACTAAATTTAATTTTTCTACTGTTGACGAAAGTGATATTTTTAATATAATTAAAAACATAAAAAACAAAGCTACAGGTTCAGACGACATAAATATATTAACTATTAATCTATGTACACCTTTTATTTTACCATTCATAACTTACATTATTAATTATTGTTTAATTTATTCTGTATTTCCAGCTGCCTGGAAAGTGGTTTCAGTTATGCCTCTTCCAAAAACTGCTAATCCCAAGACATTAAATGATATTCGTCATATCAGTGTGTTACCTACATTATCTAAAGTCCTTGAAAGAATTATGAATAATCAGTTATGTAACCACTTAGAAAATTTAATATAATTCCAAGAGAACAATCTGGTTTTCGTAAAAACCGTAGTTGTGCAACAGCCCTTCTCAATATTGTCGATGACATCTTAACAGCTTACGACAGCGGTAAATTGTTTAATTCTCCTGGATTATACTAGAGCTTTTGATACCTTAAACCATTACATTTTACTATTCATTTTACATTACATAGGTTTATTAGAACGTAGTATAACGTTGTTGAAAGTTTATTTAACCGAACGTGTTCAATATGTTATCCATTTAAACAAAAAATCTTCTAGTAGGCACTTAAGTTTAGGAGTTCCTCAAGGTTCGATACTTGGGCCTTTACTATTTACAATTTATACATGTAACTTTAAGAGACTAGATGTCCCAAAACGTATAGTTTGAATATGATGTACCCTCTAGTAGGGAATATAGTTGACAACACGCATTTGTACAATAGTGAACTTACACTCAAGTTCTCTCACTCCTGAAGAGTCCCAAAAGGACAAAACAGCTGTCGAGTGATTCTCAGTGTTTGTTTGCTATTGTACAACCTCTTGCGAATTTACAGCAGGCGATTCGAGATTTTTTTTGCTAACGCTTATGTTGACTATAATTATCGAAGAATCGACTTATGTAACTGCTTTTACAACCCTGTCGACAAAGTTGCTTAATGCAAACCATTGTGTACGTGATCGCTAACACAAGTCGACACTAGATGTCGCAAAACCTACAGTTTTAATAGTGCTATTTTGTCCTGTTGCAGTCACTTCTACGCCGACGACACACAAATTTTATGTCGTTTTTCCCGACGAAATTAATCAGGCAGTAACTGCAATAAATCACGATATGACTACTTTAAGCAATCTTTCTACTTTACATGGTCTGCAAATAAATAATTCTAAGTCTGCTGCTGTTTTTTTTGGGAGAAAAATGATAAAAATATGTATTCATCAAAAATTAATTTGTATTTGAACAATTCAACAATTTTACTAACACACACTCCAAAAAATTTAGGATTAGTCATAGACAATAATTTACGTTTTTCACAACATATCTCCTCTTGCTTACAGAAAGCATAGAATAATTTGAAAGCCATCCATCAACATAGAAACTCTTATGGCAAAGATATTAAAACAATGTTGTGTTCTTCTTTAGTTTTATCAATTTTAGATTATTCTGATGTGGTATATAGACCTTGCCTCACCAAATTTGATGAAAATAGGATTCAAAAATTACAGAACTTTTGCGTTAGATTAATTACCGGTACAAAAAACATGACCACATAACATCTAAATAGGGTGGTCAAAATAGACGATATCTTCACTCTACATGTCTTTACCATAAAATTATTATTAATAAAACACCTAAATATCTTCATAAAAAATTAAATACCGTACTGATGTTCACACTTTAAATCTTCGATTCAAAGGTAACCTCACGCCTCCTTTACATAGTACTACAATATTTCAACGTTCTTTTTCTTACAATGTTGTAAAATGGTATAACTCTGTAGCATCAGACAAAGTTAAAAATTTTCATCTGCCAAATTTAAAAAATATACTTATTGTAAACTTTTTAGAAAACAACTCTAAACATTTAAAATGTTTTCTTAGTATACTAATATTAATTAGATCTGTACTTTTGTATATGTATTTGTCTTTTAATTATTATTATTATTACTAATAGTGTTACTTTCACTGGGTTAGGTGGAAGAACAGGAAATAGCAATATTTGCTATCTACTGAACCTCGCCTCTATATATATATATATATATATATAGTTATAGACGGTATCTTGTTGAGCCCGATACGTTAACAGGCCGCTGTTGAGCCCAGTACCCCGCGCTTAAATACAGAACGCTGTGGAGCCCGATTATATACAGAAAATATATTTAGAGTTCTTTCATGAGCCCCACAACGTTGCCAGTCCCTTCGGGCTCATCAAAGGTACTTTTATATAAGTTAAACGGTATTTACCATTTGTATTTGTTTCTACACAAGATGTATTTACATCCGTCAAACAATTATGATACATAATTAACTTATCATTTCTTCTTTTCTACAATTAAGAAATTCCGATAGTGACTAAAAGCCTTTGTTAGTAAATAATTTTGTATTTCCTGTTTGAGTTGTTTAATAGTTAAATCACGTATATGTGATGGTAGTTTAATGTTTACACTTAATCTATACAATTATTTTTCTATTTTATCACAATTTCTCGTGTAATAATTATGAACATCTGATTTGTATGTAAAACTTTTACATATTTTTTTAGCATAAGTGATGCAATTAAAATAAACAGTGACGGCAGTGTCATAATTATTAATTTAATAAAATTGGCTTACAACCTTTTCTAAAAGCGATTGTTCCTAAAACACATAGAGCTTTACGTTGCAACGAGAATATTCAGTTTGATCTATAACAATTTGCTTAAATGATACTACAGTAATTTAAATGAGTATGAATTAATCCGAAGTATGTCATTTTGAGACATTTTGATGAAACACTGTCTTCTAAACGCATTAAAATATATATGTCACTGTTAAATTTTCTGGTCAATTGACTTATACGGTCTGTGAATTGTAGTTTAGGATCAAGATTTATTTCTAAAATTTTTTAGAGTTCTTATTCTGAAAATTATGTGGTCGAAGTGTAAATAAAAGTTTTATTGTCTTTATATTAGTATAAAATTTTTAGTAGAGCAATGTAAGAATTTTTAATTAATATCGCCGTGTCATCTGCGTATTGAATAATGGACGATTCATTTTGGAAATGTAAATGTAAATCATTAACATATATAAGAAATAATAAAGGCCCAAAATTGAACCTTGAGGTACTCCATTACGCAAGAAGCGATTATCAGAAAATACAACATTGACTGTTTATTTTTTCTATTGCTTAAGTATGATCTGATGAGCGCAATACTAGCTTCATCAAAATTATAAAATGTTTTCAATTTATTTAGGAGATGTGCCACATAATCAAAGGCTCAGAGAGATCTAAAAAATGCTAAAACAAAATTATTTTGTTCAAAACTCCAATATGAATTCAATATAAAGTGCAAGCCAAGACTATTCGAGTTTTAAGTAATTTGATTAAATTAAGACTTTTAATTTAACTTTTACCATCGATACTTTTAAGTTCTAGAGCTTTATCTGGTTTATAGACAAAACAAAATTAGTTTTAATTCTCTTTGTTACCGACCCGACTGCAAGCGTCATTATAAATTGATCAGATTTATATGAAACGTATTCGATTTAACATTCATAAAGATAAAAACGTTAGTTATGTATCCCTAGTCAATTAATTCTTTTGTATAAAATCCACTTTAATATTAAAGGTTTGAAAGCAATCGACGTGCCCCAGCTTTTATTTTTTTATTTAGTTTGAATTTGAATTTAATACTTGATAGCAGTAGTACAAAAGTACCAAAATACTAATGTAATAAGTAAAATAATAAAGCGTACCTTGATACGCGTAATAAATAAAATCATTCGTCTATTATAGTGTAGAACTTAAATTATCTAAGAACAAAAACGGAATTATAATAAATAATTGTAAAATGATGTTTCATAGTCGAACATAAATCTTGCAGAAAACTTTATTTTCAAGAAGTATCTATTCAATTTGTAACAAAAGATTATATTTTTAAAAATAGAGAGATTAACATATTAACGCTCGATTATTTGCAAAATAATTTTCTGCCAAACCAAAAATATTTTTAATAACCTTTTGTTGTTTTTCTGTTTGTTCTGATTGTTTGTTTGTTTTTCTGTTAATGAGCTTATTGAACACATTAGCAATTTTAATCCCCTAAACAAAGCCCATGCACTTTCTAATTATGGTACCCATTTCAATAACACAGGATGTAGTAATTCTAATAAGCCTTTTGTTATATTCATTACCATGTCTTCTTGGTTAATTTCAAAAATATTATCATTCAGTTCGTTTGTTCAATTTGAAGTGTGCAAATCGTGAGTTTTTATGTGCTAAAATGAATTCTAGAACTAAAAAACTAGTGTCGATGGCTCTCAATTGTAGTGGTAAGTATTTCAAAATTTATCTTGCTTCATTTGTTTTTTCTATTTCGTATAATATAATAATTCGTATACACATACAAATAGTGTGTTTAAACATTATTTATAAAAAGTAAATACTAGGTTTAATTTTTGTTTTGTTTGTTTTATTTTATCTGGGGACTCAATTTATATAAATAAATTTATATAAGATATAAACAAAATTTTGAACTTAAAATTAACAGTATTCTTTATGTAATTAATAATTTTGTTTTCCCAATTTAATGATAGTTGTTGCATTTAGCATAAGGTAAGTCAATATATTTTTGTCAATTATTAAAAATAAACCCTCAACATATTTTTTAATAAACGTTGGCGGAATTGTCAACTGGGGAGGAATATCTTTAATTAATTGATCTAATGGAATATTTCCTAATATATTACTATCACAGCAGGTTATCGCTTACATTTGAACAGGAAGTAAACAATTCACTTAATTATTTAAATCTTATACTAATTAAAAGAAACCATTATTACAGACTGGTTTAGTAAACCCAATTCATCGAATAGAAATATTAATTTTAAATGTAATTACCCAATTCAGTATAAAATAATTCTTGTGTATAATTTACCATTTTTAGGTATGAGTAAGCTGATAATTAAAAATAGCCGATTTCCAGGTTTTTGTTTTCTGTAACCGATTTAACAATTAAAGTTCTGATTAACAATTAATTCACGTTTCTTTATAGTGTTTGAATAATATACCGGTTCAAAAATGAGGATACGAGTTCAGGTAAAAAAAGTAATCCGACCTAACCTCATTTTTTAAAATGGAACATAAAGTTATTGGTTTCCTAGGCGATTTATTTAAACTCCATTACTTTAAATCGCAATAAACCATGAAACAGAAGCTATTAGAAACAAAACTAAAAAAAATTCATTGACAATTTTTTTTATTTTCCCTCGTATCTTTTAAGCGAGGAAACATCTTCAAATTTTTATTTTATTATTTTAAGTGTGACCCAAAAAGAACACGTTGCCCCTATATTACTTTTTGATTGCACTAACAATTACGGAGATACGATATACAAGTGTTGAAAATGGGACGCCCTGTACATGTATGCCAAAGATGGACGGAGGAACAGAAACATTTAATAAAAACACATTTCAACGGACATATTAAAAATAAAATACCTCCCAAGAAGACTGAAGTTGAAGAATTCTTAAATAAACATAAAGCCATATTTGTTGGTAGAAACTGGGTTGTTGTAAAAGCCTTTGTTTATAATGTGTATTCTAAAAGCTAATATTATTAAATATTTGTTTCATTAAATCGTTGTTTAAATAATCATATCAATCAATCTAACCTTTGATCCAGATCCTTTTAGAACCTTTTACAGAAGCGCGCGAACGAACTAACTTATGTTACTAACTTATTTTGTGGCAAAATTAGAAACTTCATAATCAAAAACTGTTCATTGGATTAATTAAGAAAACGTGTTGTAATTAAAACCTTTGTTTCCAATAGTAACAAAATAATATGCATTTAAAGCTTTTAAATAATTTTATCTACTCCGATTGGATTATATAGTCTTTATTCAATGAATTTTGATGAATAATTGTATAAATGACTAGGATGCGTGAGTTACAAGCGTGAGTTATAATAACTCACAGATTATCGTATTTTCATAGCAACCGTAAGGGATCATAATACCTATCTTGTTTTCTTTTAAACAAATGTCAAATAAATTAAAAATTTAACATCGTAAAATTAAAAAAATTTTTCAACAGAAAATGTTATAGTCGTAGATAAAGCATAGTATTCAACTCGTGGTAAAGGACAATAACTCATTTGGATGATTACGCCACTCGACTAACGTCTCGTGTCGCAAAATCATCCGCGTGAGTTATTGCCTTCTTTACCACTTTTGAATAATATACTATTTTATTACAATATTTTAATGTTAATTTAATAGCTGTTTTTTTGTAAAGTACGATATCACGTACTTACATTGCGTATAATTTTACTTTAATGAGATCAATATAGCAAAAACTTAGTAGTGATTAGTCGCCAAAACAATACTTAACGTGTGTAAGTCGGAAAATGTGCTGATACATAGTATTACCCACTAAAATGTTTACGCAGACTATATGTTTTTGTACGTTGTTAGGCCTGTTCAATGTTGCCACATACTGGGCCACTCAACGTACCATCCGTAACGAACGAGAACGTGTATATAAAAGAGACCTCTGCAGCGCATTCGTTCGAACTATTTTGTATATAGTGGATATATAAACGTATCCTAAATGAGCCCGGCCAAATTTTCGGATTTACACGTTTCAATGCATATACAATAGTATAATGATAATATACACATGGATACGTTGATGAGCCCGAAGTCGGGCTCAATAACGTTTCTTCGGGCCCGAGAGCGTACCGTTTATATATTCTACGGGCTCAACAACTGCCGGTTTATATGTCTATATATATATATATATATATATATATATATATATATATATTAAGTTTTTCGACATCTAGTGTCGACTCGTGAAAGCGTTCACGTACGAAATGTTAGCAACTTTGCCGACAGGTATGTAAATCGACTATGTAACTGCTTTACATACCTGTCGGCAAAGTTATATTATATATATATATATATATATATATATATATATATATATATATTTCAATTTAAATTTTGCTTTGTTTGCTACTACAGTCAATTATTATTATTATTATTATTATTATTATAACGAATCGGTTTTGTTGGCATATTCAAAAACTTATAAGTGAAGCACCTAATAAAGATTACCTTCTGATTAAAGTAGACGCGTAGACGCATTAAAAAGTTCTGAGGTAAAATATTATAAGGGTTAATTTTTTCACCCCCTTGTATAAACTTTGCAGGGTTACAAAAACCGCCAAAAAATGTCACTCTATTAGCATCAATTATCTGCCAAATTTCATTCTTCTAACTCTTTCCACAGTAGACATATCACATAAAAACTGTTTTTTCCCCCTAACTTTAAGGGGTTGTAACCTGGAGGGAAAGTGGTTTTGAACAAAACTTTATATGAAGGCCCCCCTTAATTTTTTTTTTAAATTACCCTGTTGAATATTTCGCATCAATTTAGAAACACCCTGTATAAGTACCTTTTCTGTATCCAAATAAGTGGCTATAACTAAATTTAAACTGTCCTAAACTAACTTAAGGTAAAAGTGAAATTTAAGTATTTTAAACTAACTGAACCTACAATATAAATAACTTGCAAAACCATAGACTTCCTGCTGTCGTAAAGGGAGCTGATTAAACCGACAGGGGAGTGAAAAACCAATGCAGTTGCAAAAAATATTACACAAGATTCTGAAGGCGGTATAATAAAATTGATAATCAATTAGAAAGTTAACCAGCTCTCTCTTACTGCAACAAGTTCTTTCCCTTCATTGATGTTCAAAATTGTCAATGCTTTTCACAAATTTGTTAATGTCGTGTAATCAATTACACAAACATTCATCGCACTTGTATTCAATATAATTTATTATACAATGTAGCATCATAGTATTGTCACCTCTTTTTGGTGAAAAATTGTTTTTTTGTAAGCGCAAATTATTTTGGTTAGTAAAAGCTTTTTTGAATTGGATTAGACTGTAGTTTTAAAGTATTTCATTTTCATTGCAATGTACGTGTGTTCATGGTCATTAAATGAAATCTCCTGTCTTAATTGATTAGTTCATGGTCATGTTTGTCCGAATATTGTTTTTGGTCATTTGATATTTTTAATTCAGTTGATATGGAGAATAGCTTATCGTCACGTTCAAGCAATTAGGGTTTTGTTGAAACGCCGATTTTAAAGTTTTCACACTTGATTTCTTCGAATTTAAGCATCGCATATCGCATTTTGTTTTGCTATCTCAAAGGTTTTTTGTTTGATCCCTGGAAAAACAGTTCGGTGTCGGCCGCCGTGTTCAATTAAATAGAGGTTTGTTTTGACTAAAGAATAACATACGGATTATACCCACGATTGAAAATTCTGAGTTGTCGGTTTTGTTGGTTATTTCTAAGAAAATGTTAGCACAATAATTTTTGTAACGTCTTTGTGAAAAAATTGATAAGAGGGGAGACTCGCTTCTCTTACCAAATGATTGTTAATAGTTTTTAAGTTAGTCTTTAAGCAGATTTACTATGAGTAAAATGTAGTTATTTGACGTGTACCGAATAGCGCGGATTAATGTTGTTTTGAATTAAACTAAAACAACCGCCTAATTACCGTAAGTACCAAAAGTTTAAGTGGAAACTTTTCGAGGGCGCAAGTATAAATTAAGTTTTATGTGTATCCACAAAAAGGACTTCTCGTTTCGTGGTCGTGAAAGAGAATAACGTTTGATTAATGTTGAAATTGAAACAACCGCACTGCGGATTTTGGACAATCTCTTGTGCACACGAAATTTTAATTAAGAAACATGCAATATAGTTATGGGCATGCTAAACGAGACTTCGGATACTTCGTTTCCTTCAGACACCGCGAGTTAATGACTGTTTACGCGTATTGGAGTTAATTAGGTACCGTCTAAATTAAATATAGTATTTTAGGGTTGTAGTGGTTCAACATGATCGAACCCAATATTTTTTTGTATTAGGTTTGGGAAAGCGGTGTAAAACCTTCCGTCATGCCCGGTACCGGTGTAGTTTGGGCGTTTTGGCATATTTGTTTGTTGTTCTATTGTGTTGATAAGCGTCGGATAACATTTTAGTTAATAGAAAACTGGCCGTATTTATGTTATTCTTTTATTGCTTCGAATGTTTGCATTTCTCCCTTTTCTTTAGTGAACATTTGACATAATTAATAAAAAGATTAGGGTGGCGCCTAACAATCCCGACTGTGACTCGAATTAAGAACTTTTAGTCTTTGTAAAGGTAAGTGAGAGACAATTCTAAATCCACCCCCTCGCCAACAAGTTATCTTGAGCATTCGTTGTGCCGCGTACTTGATCTCCAAGTTTTGTGGTGTAACAGTATGGCAATCAAAGTGCCCATACATGAAGCGTAAAAATATTTTACACGACAAAAGTGAAACTTTTAAAGCAAGGTAGCAAAGCCACAAATTCAAGGATGTTCCTTTTTTTGTGGGAATCTACAAATCAAATTAAATTAAATTGCAAAGCAAAATATGTAAGATTAAATTGAAATTCGGGACTTCGGACTCATCTGTGGTCTAAAATAAAATTTTAGTCGAACAGATGCATTGAACTCAGACACCAACCCAAGTTATTTAAAAGTCGGCACTTAACTAGAGAAGACACGTTACTACCTGGTAATTCTCGAGTTGATTAAGGATTGCTTGCAGTCGCACAGTGTGTTTAACGAGGAAGCGAATTCTAGCCAACGATTTCTTATGTGACTTTATTTTAAGATGAACAAATCTATTTGTGCAGATTTCGATTTCCAGGTCGGATTTAGATTTAATAAGTCACAGATTATGATTGACTTTGTGTTCTATGTTTTTGCAGGTAAAAAATAACAATAAAAATAATAAACGTACAAATAAATTTGCATCCAAAAACTTACCAACATCTTGGGCCTGGCGATGATAGGCAAAGAATTCTTGTTTGTTAAATTTGAAAAATTTGAATGGTTCATCAACAATTGTAATTATCATATGACACATGCGAACGGATCGGCCTGCCCTCTAGTGTTAACAAACTTCACTAAATTTTTACCGGCCTAGGTCAGTTATTAAACGAGTGTCGATTTCCTACCTGAAAGAACAAAAGAGCGCTATCAGAAAAAATATGAAGAGTCGATGTTGTATTCTTCCACGTCGTTGTGGACCAAGATTTCAATGCTAAAACTTGCTTTGAAAGTTTATGATAACCTCAACCAAGGTTTTTATTAACGATTTTTATCCAATATTAGTGTATTTCAGAGTATATTTTGCAGATTTGGTTACAAACCAAAACAAGCCAAAATTTTATTTGGAGAGCAAGTACTGTGGAGAGAGCACTTTTCTCCAAGTTGTAAACCTGGTAAGCTGGATATTGTGTTCCTCTAATTTTGCTTGATATATTTCAAAAAATCTAGCTACTTGAGATTTATTAAACGCCATAGCCCGCACCCTAGAAGTAGGTTCAGGTTTCCTTAGGAAAATGTTGGGATTTCTATTTCTAAAGCGAAGCAGCCAATCTCAACCGGCTCACTTTTTGGTTTTGTTGAAACGATGTTTCAGGCCATTTTTGTCAGCTATATCGTAGGCTAATTTGCACACAACCCTGGTCAATCCAAACAGACATGACCCGAAAACTTTAGTGTGATCTACAATCTCTCTTTCTAAATCAGCATTAAAAGTATTGTGGTACCGACCCCAGTCTTTCTCAATTCCTCGAACATGTACGTTTCTATCCTGGACTCTTCTCCGAAGCAAACCTTGGGGGACACCGTAAAGTTTGGATCCTTTCAGCCAACCTGCTTCTCCACTGTTGGCAGCTTGGAAACATTTCTCTCACTCCAGCTCTGACGTTGACTTTACTTTGATACTTCCCAACCATCTGAAGATACTTAATTACTATCTATGATGGTCAACAATTTCCTGCATCAAACAATCATCAGGGTAAAATGACATACCATATGTCGTTTTACTCTGATAGTTGATATGTCATTTGCCCGAAATTAATAAAAATCTTAAACATAATCTTTTTTTGCATTTATCTAAAATAAAACCAAAATCTACTGAGAACGTGGTCATTAATCATTACAATTAGAAACAGTTGCACTCAGCATGCTCTCAATATTTTTCACAAAATATTTGCTTAACCTAACGCAAAAATATTACATTGGATACTCACAATTGTTAAATTTTGTTACCATCAAACAACCGTTAATTAAAAATGCAGTGGTGCCAACACAAGCTTAGTTAGACACCATATTAGACCTACTCGAAGAGCCAAATTTGAAAAAAAAACAGCATCATTTTAGGCGCATTTCTTTTGTATGTAATTTTTGTACGGCATTTATACAACATCACAGTACTCAAGCCTACATCTCACCAATGCATAGAAAAATATTTTAATACATAATATATTTAAAAAATCTTTCGTATTACTGAAAATAAAACTAGCGTTTTCATCATAGTATTAGTGATGTGTCGTATGTGCGGAAAATAACCCATAGGTTACAATAAATGTCACAGTCCTCAACCAAATGACCTTCAAGTTTGCAATGAAATTTTATAAATTTTTAGATTTTTTTCTTAATATCCAACATGTTAATTGTTACTCCAGTTAATTAGCGCCAATTTAATTTCAATTTAAATAATAATAATATTTCATTTCAGAAAATTACGTTTTGAAAAAAAGTTCAAATAAAAGTTACAGACATTAAAATTTCTTCAAATTTTTTTCATCATTTTTGTAAATGATATTTTTGGTGATATTGTTAAAACATTTACAGTCACGTGATTGTTATATCTAAGTAATTACTTATCAAACCAAAAAAGTTAGTTAGTCGCAAATATTCAATATGTGAAACACAGTACCGATCAAGTACTGTAACAGAATTTAACCACAAAATCAACACAAGGCCTCAAATTATTATTCTTTTTAGCAACCATGTGTAATGGTGATGTTCATTGCTTGTTAATATGAGATAAATTCCTTGGTATAACATAAACTCAAATGTACGTTTAGCGATGTTATATTTTTCATTAGTAATTGTAGAGTTTTTACATGAATTGGTGACCCTTGTTAAATTAATATGGTGCTCAGTGAGTGGTGATCAGCTTTTGAAGTTTAAGTCGGACGGGTAACGTCTTCAAATTAGTAAACGGTGATATTTTGAATTACCTGCAATTGTTTGAATGGAATGAATGTGACAAATTCAATTCAATTCAGTTCTAGAACCCATTAGTAGCTTCTTTTTCAAGCCCGGTAGTAAACCATAATAAGCTAGAAAGTCGGATCCGACGATGGGAATGAATACGTTTGGTACGACAAAGTCCTATCAAAACTATCGTCTTAACCCAAAGCCTAACGCTACAGTCGTAATCTATAAGTCATAATAGTCATAATTGTAGAATCATTTGCAACAAAAAGTTAATACTCTTCTGCATGTCTGCGATTGATTAGTCTTGAAAGATAAACTGACACTTCAGCGTCTGTATCGATAAGGAATTTTGTTTTAGACATTCGATTCGTTACGAAAAGACGACGTTTGAAGTTCTGTCAATTCATCGAATACTTATTATTATTCCATTAATTTGTTCTATTTTATCTATTTAACATGATATTGTGTTCGGATTGTCTCAGAAAAAGATATACGTTAATTTTTAATTTAACATAGTAAGTGCCTATGTCAACTTTTTCGTGGGACACACGGTATATTCCTACATTTCTAAAGTATTTTTTATGGTTTAGTTGTACATTTGAAACTGGAAAAATGTTCATAATAATTAGAATGGTTTCTTAAATATACATTAGGTTACGAGCATATTAAAAATTAAATCAACTGTGTAATTTTAAAGCACTTGTGCTAACAAACTAGAAAAACTAATTGCATTAAAAACGTATATAGCAACTAAGACTTTTCCTAAAAAATTGTAAATGATTTATTAGTCTCTTATCACAAGTACCAAAGTAAATCTTATGATAACAAGTTCTGCTATTTTAGTAACAAATTATACATTTCAACATAAGAACAATTTACATAATTTTATTTTATATTCTCACCCTTAATTGTACCCAATACTTAAAAGCTTTGAATACATTATATTTTCATACAAACTACGGGTCTTACTAATCTTAAGTTTGCAGGATTTCTCTGAAAGAACGAACAATTTTTAGCAAAAGCCACAGACAATCTTCGAACATAAATTAAAAATAATAAGTAATACCGGTGAATTTAAAGTTCCTTCTAGAAATTTCATTTAATTTATTATATTTTACAATTTATTATAGTTTGAGTTAACCATTTAATTTAATTTCAAGGATTTTGGCAAAATTAATAGTACTACTGTCTGAAAAGAAATCTGATAAATGAAACTGAAAACGAAAAAGTTTTCTACCGCTTGAAATAAAATACACAAATATTAAGAAATAAAAATATTAGAAATTGCACAACTGGGATGCGGGCAGTAAAATCGTTGTAATGGAAAAATCTGATATTATCCAAACTCGATTGAGTGTAACTAACTAAAAACCTGGAAGAAGTCCAACTTAAACAGGAGGGACTGATTCTCAAAATCGGAAAAAGTTCAGGTAGCGAGAAAATTTAGTTATATAATTTTTAGTTAAAACAACAATATTTGTAAGTTAAAATACAATTTGCTCTACAAATTCAAAGTTTCAACATCGTATTGAAATGCAGCACACATAACTCCCGGATTTATGTATAAAATTGAATTTTTCAAACTGTGTTTGATGTTTGTACATATTTTCTGTAAGTAAATATTTATATTAAAACAATCTTTCTTAGTAGGTATAATGCAATTGGGTGTATTTAAATAGCAATGAAGTATGTATCCTGGTCGTCAGTGTTATCGACAATATACGATGTGACATATAAAACTGAAATTATGTGACAGCGTATAAAATTAATCGCTATAGAACATGATCGTAATTTTTATTCCCGTCATGGACTTTTTAACATTATTAAATACAATTACTAAATCACCATTAAAATTTGACAAGAATTTGGTGGTAGACTTGTTTATGTAATCGAAATGCAATATCTTCCAGTATTGACGGTAATAAAGTTCAAATAAATGTAAAATGTTGCTATATAAATTTTAATTAACTTACAATCAGACTCCACAATAATTCCTTTTTGCCTTATAATATCGTTTTAAATATTTTATACCGCTTCTGGTTTTGTTTACAAAATTGTTTTGTAATTAAAACTGCATTATCTCTGGGGAAAACATCACTTCGTAGTTGCATATTGTACATAACACTCATCTAAACAGTTTTTAAACATTAATAGAATAAAGGCACAGGTTCAATTCGAGGACGTTTTTGCGCCCGACTTACTTTTCGAACTGTTTATAACGTTCTTCCCATTCCGAAAGTTTGAGCCATTATAGTATTTGTTGCAATTTCAACAACATATTGGCTTACGTTTAGTTAATAAGGACTTTATTTGTCCATATTTTGTCCATAAGTGTGGATGTAAAAAATTGCATTATTTTTTTTATTCTCCAAGAAATAGACAATGAAGAAGCTGTATATGCTTTACTACTGCCAGACAAGTCAAAGAGACCTATCAAACTTCATAAAGTGGTGTCTCAGAATGAATTTTAGTGCAATATCGGAAACAACACTCCTGGTATATTTCATGGAGAAAGGTACTTAAGTTATTAAAGTCGTCAGCCAGTTTGTGGTGCAAATATTTCATGTTGAAGTCAGCATTGTTTATTAAAGATAAGATGGATACTTACAAGCTCTCAAAACTCAGGGCATTTTTAAAAAGAAAAAAGATAGGTTTAAATCCAAAAAATGGAAGTTTTCACCCGTGAAGAAGTAAATAGATTTGATGTGAAAGCAGTAATTTGCTTTTGATGAATGCAATGCGATAAGGGAAATGTTCAAGAGAGGAAGAAAAAAGAGAATATAGTTATTGTGAATGGTATGTCCCGTAAATTTACGATTACGACCAGGAAGGGAGATACTACCTGCTGTTTTAAATTAAAAGAAAATACCTGATAAAAGACCCCTTATAAATTAAATACACGATTGATCTTTTTTTCTTACAATTCATACGTGCATAGAACTGATGACACATTGAAACAACCGGACCTGATGTAAGCAGTGAATACAAATTGTCGACTGAATCATGTGAATCATGTTTCGAAAGCCGTGACGGCAAAAACCGTCCCATTTAAAAACACCGTAAGGATTTTTCATATTAATATTGAAATAGTTATTAAGGTCATAAATAAGGGAATTCAAACAGTACGAATAAGACGTTTAAAGATGAAACTCAAAATAAGTTGCAAGAGTTCACGGACGAATGTCGTTATGTACTTTACTTTGTTCTATCAAATATAAAAAGATAACTTAAAAGCATTAAATCAAAAAATTTCAAAATATTGTAATTATATGTAGTTGCTTTACAAAACAAAGACCTTTTTCCGTTTTCCTGGATTTCAACGGAGCCGTAAAGTAGTAAAATTCGATGCATGACATAGTATGATTTAATTTGCATAATTAGTACAAACTGGGTTTGAAATAGTCCCCATGATATTATGAACTTGTATCAGCGATTCTTCTAATCATCAAAACAATTCTCAAACTCGATCTTTGGAACAACTTTTAGTTCTTTTAGCAATTCATTTTTAGTGTTTTTTTATTTTTGGAAATAGGAAAAAGTCACATGGAGCCATATCTGGCAATTGTTTTTAGTCCAAAATTTACGACAAACTATGAAGTGGGAACAGGTGCATTATAGTGGGTTTTTTTCGTATTCTTTCACGCAAACGGTGTTAAACTTAGGGTAAGTCAGCATAACCTGGACGTTCAATTGCACTTGTCGAGCCGTTTTCGGTCTTGGCAAACATGAGTATCTCCACTGGCACAATTAAGCCTTGGTTTCGACGTTGTATCCGTAAACCCATTTTTCGTCACCTATTATAACACGCTTTAGTAAGTCTGCATTGTAGTTCACTGGATTTAGTGACTCTTTATTTTGGAACAAATTTTGCTGCCACGCTATACCCAAAACATTCACTATAGGCAAACAAAGTAAACAATAAATTTTAAAATTACCGTTATTTTTTGAATGCACCTTGTATATGTTAAAGTTATAGATTATATCTTTGGTTTCAAATTTTTATTTCAATTTTTAAATTAGATTTTTGTGCCTGTTTGCCTCTATTATTTTCATTAAATACACATCATCCTTCACAAAATACAAAATTTTTTAAATTTAAATTAAATTCAAGATTGCTAGAGGGAATGACGTGGTATAGGAGGAATATGGAATATGGTCAAAGCTACAACTAAGTAATATACTCGAAAATAAAAAGAAAAACTTGGAAAAAACTGAGTGACAGGTGTAAAAAAACAAACTTATCGCAACCAGAGAAAAAGTGTATGTATGTTGAAAAGTGGTTAAAACTAAAAACAATTAGAAAGAACCAAGTCGAAAAGAAAAGTTCTTTTTTTAGAAATCCTAGAACCAAAAAGTCTCGAAAAATGTAGAATTTCGAAACAAATGCAACAGTTACTCATAGTTTCAAACCAGTACTTGCAACAAATTAAGTTAAGTTACCAACTAAAACCAAGTGATGTAGTGTTTATATTATAATAAAAACAAACGATAAAAGTGTGTTATATTGCTAAAACGTTGTCAGATTTGAACCAACCCAGTCCAAGAATTTAACGTTGTCACGCAGTTGAATTTTGGAAACTTCGCACAAAAACCAGCACAAATCTTAATCAATTATATTTTTTTAATTTGTGCATTAAATAATAATGAATGAATGAATATATAATAAATGTACTAAATTTGAATTAATAAAATGCTTTATTATCTAGTCAAAGATTTTTTCCAAAAACGGTTGAGTTTCACCCGTTAATACATAAAGTTCACCTTGAGCATATATAACTTTTAAAGTATAGGGTAAGATAAGTTAATCCTAATCCTACATTTTTAGGCTGTGTTTGTTATAACTTTGCCTTACCATAAAGTAAAAAGTAGAAAAACATCAGACCCGCGGGTGGTCGAGTAGTAATGCCAAGAACATAGTCAAATTTACTAGTCGAAAAACCGTTGGCCGAGGCGGTTTGAATCTTGTTCACAAAAAAAAATATTTCGGGACGGGGATAGATTAACGTACAAAATTCGCGGTGGATATATCCAGCAGAAGTGGTAAATGAAATGAAAAAAGAGGAAAAGAAAATTTCAAATTAGATTCTCAAAAACGTCACCGTCTTGGTCCAAGCATTTTTGAGCCCGCCTGTAAGCGCTTTTAGTGGCTGTATACTGTTTACCAGTGAAAGTTCTATTTGACATTTTAATCCTGATGACATTTATACAACAAACGATTGTAGTTTATAAAATCACAGCCACTTTAAACTTATTTGAAAAATCATCGATAGCTCTGTCATTTTTGACTTTAGGATAAAAAATAATAGGACACTTTTTATTCAGTATTCAATTTCCTATCAATTGAGAATATTGTATACATAGTGTCCTATTTAACATAACTCGCGAATGCGATGTTCGATTTTAATCTGTTTTCACAATACTGATGAGAGAAACAATTCCTACTAGTTTGCCTATTTAACCGACTCTGTAGCTCTAGTTTAAAAACCCTGTATAATATTAAATAAAAGGTGTAGCATTATTGTTTTTTATAATTGTTCTGGATAAACAATTTCAAACTTTTGATATTCCTAATGAGTTTGCTCAATATTTTAATTCCAACCACACAATAAAAATCTAGTTATAATATTGATGAACTAATTAGGGCAACTGAGGGTACTGAATGTGATGAGTTTTAAATCTTTAATATATTAATAGGAGTTTTGACTATCTAAAAATAAAAAGAATAGTTGCCTCTTTGGACGTACAACTACATACGTGATATATTTAATTTATCATTAAAGTATGGAGAATTTCAAATACTGTAGAAATCGGTTTATTTTTAAAAATTAATTATTTATGGATCTCCTACATACTATTTTAGTTGTAGATATTCTGAAATAGTAGGCCTTTATTTGTAGGAGTATTTTGGTACTGGTGAGGGATGATTAAATTACCATGTTCTAGTCATTTACTGACGTTGCGACTAACTTCTTCGACTGGCCAACACTAGTCCATACGTCCGCAGAGTAGTGTTAAAACAGGACAGGTAGAGATTAATTTGAGATCTTATTTATGTAATCGTGTGGGTACCTACTCTGAGATTTCTTAATTTTGAGTACTTACCTTTTACCCATTATTATGTGTCCTTCAAGGATCCCAACTTTGGCAGTTGCTCTTCTTGCTTTTTGAATACTCATCTATTTTTCAAACATGTTTTAGGTTAATCTATGCTTACGATGTCAAACTTTAAGACAAATTCGAAGAACTGTGCTTTTGGTGTACCAATAACAAATATAATATAAGAATATAAGGGAGGTGATTATACTCCTCCAAATTTATGAATGAAGTCATTTTTACTAATTTCATGAATATTATACTACGGATTTGTTTGAGCAAATTAGAATATTGTTCGTTTGGTTGTCTTATCCCAACAAAGACATTAAATCAATTGAAATTGTTCAAAATTATTCTTAAAGCATATATACTCTACAAAACAAAAAAATTGGTTGTAGTAGAAATACACTTTCCAAGGCTTTAGAGCCGGTTCCTGTAACAACAGCTTTGGCTTATGAAGCGAATTAGAGCTTATGAGGTAATAGATTGCATTAAACTACCCCAATTGGCCAATTTTAATGTTTCCAGGTCCCACAATGTACGCAATAATGCTTTATTTAAAATTATTTTAAAACTAACAAAAAAAAATTCAATCAAAAATATATAAAGAAGCCAACGATGCGTTGAAATACTGTAGCTATTTTCAGTGATTTTTGAAGACTGGCCTTCAAGTTACCCAACACTGATAAACCTCAAAATAAGCAAAACACTTGCATGTGGGTGGCGTTCGTGATTCAGCAATTATCACTGGCTACTGTTTTATTCGGTTGGAAAGAATTTGAAATATTGCATTAAAAATGCGCACATTTTCTGGAATAGTGTTTACAGCCGATATCATACATGTTAGAACATCTGTTTGTTTTAATTTGCGCTAAAATCAAAATAATAATAGTTATTTATGTATCAAGGGAATTATAAGGGCCTTAATTACCGATGGCAAGGTTTGCGTCCCGAGGGCTTCCAGGCTCATTAATTCCCGTGGTACATAGATAATTTTATTTCTGACCGATTTCAATAAAATATTGTTCATTTTTAAAACGAAAAAAATGTACCAATTTATTACCTTTCCAGTATATTTGAATCAGGTACCATTGATTATAAGAGTTTTGTTGTTGCTAGGTTGTTACTATGTTAATTGTTTATAAACAGAATTGTTACTTGTTCATAAACAGAAATTTGTTATCAAACTGTGTTTGCATTAAAAACGTGTTTTCTACCCTAAATATAATGGAGCAGATTTTGAAAAACGCTGAAAAAGCAAGAGAATCATTAACTTCATCGAAAAGTGAAGCCGTATACCAAAAAGAATACAAAATATATCTGAAGTGGCTGACACGGAATAATGTTATGCTAAAAGATGCCACTGAAACTGTATTACTGGCATATTTTCAAAAATTGGTAAGGAATATTCTGTTTTTTGGTAGATTTGCTAGAAATTGTGTTTATTCGTTGTAGTCAGAAACGTATAGTCCGAATTCTTTATGGACTAAATTCCACAGTGGCGGAGGGGTATCTGGAGAATAGCATCAAATTGAGAAATAAAACGTATGTTGTCTACTTTGCCATTAGAAGAGGCAGATACCTCGACTGGGGTTTAGGACGTTTCTACGCCGCCGGTTCTACGCCGGGACGGTTTTACACTGGCCGTTTCTACGCCAGCCGATTCTACGCCGCATTCAAATGAATAGTAATAATAATAATAATAATAACAATAATAATAATAATAATAATAATAATAATAATAATTAATGACTTTATTTTCCCGAATAGGTATTATATATATATATAAATATACATATACAAATATTAACAAATGAGGAAAAAGGGCGAAGTTCAACCAAAGGCTGTTCTACCACTTAACCTTTATCTGCACTTAAAAACTAAAGCTAAAATTATCAAGTTCGATAACGAAGAATGTGTATAGGTTAATATCAATGCAAGTCCATAATACCAAAATTGATAACAACTAAATTAATCAGTAACTGTTAGTAAAAAATAGTGAACTTTTCCAACCAAATTAACTGTAAAATTTAATATTTGAGGTAATGAAGAAAAAAAAAGAAAAAAAATAATAATAAGGAAAACAGATTATTGTGGGGTGAGTAGTAATTTTTGTAGTTTTTTTTAATGCAATATTATTCAGCTTCTTTAATTCTTTAGAAACTTTATTATATATATATATATATATATATACAGGGTGTTTCATTAATCAGTACAGAAAATGAAACTGGAGATTCCTTGCAAAATTTAAAGGGGGTTTAACATAAAAGAAATTTACTTAAAGCCTCCCCTGAAGAGTTAGACAATCTGTAGCAATGCTAGGTAGCGTTAACGGAAATTTGTTCAAAAGAATAAGAGCCTGTATTCAAGAAAATGGTGCCCATTTTGAACACTCTCTGAAATAATATTGTTAATTTAAATTAAAATGATAGTTAATAATAATATTGTTATTTATGTCAAACTTGCATACGCAACTTATTAATTAAAAATTCTGCTAGTTCGCTTAATTTATTTTTTGGTGAAAAGTATTGAGTTTACGTGAAATTTTTAAGAAAAAAAAAGTTTTTAATTGAACTGGCCCTCCAAAATCTGAATTTTAAAACTGAAAAAAATTAGTTAAAAAGTTCTGGTAAAAACTCTAAGGGGTAGTAAGACTCACCCCCTTGCAGAGAACAAGGGTGAATAAAATTATGAAATTATGGAGGCTTCTTGGTAGTAGTATTTGAATGTTTAGATTTCTTTTTTTATTTCAAGTCATTTCAGAAAAAATCGATTAATGTGAATTTTTACACATCTTTAAGGGGCTTGTAACTCTTCAGGGAGGCTTTTCTTATGTTAAACCCCCTTTAAATTTTGCCAAGGAATCTCAGTTTCATTTTCTGTACTGATTAATAGAAACACCCTGTATATATAAATATATATATATATATATATATATATATATATATATATATATATATATAAGTGACTCTGTACCTAAAAGCAGATTTAAACTTTTCAGTGTAATGTTTGGGAGTAGTCAATAGACCCCTAGAGCGAACGTTAATGTTATGAACATCGGATCTGTATGTAATCTTTCTGAACAAATATTTGGTACAATCTTCAGATATAATTTTATGGAAAGTGCATGCAGAGTGAAGTAATTGTCTGTGGTGTATATTCAACCACCTACCATTATTAAGTTTGTGAGATATGTGCATATGTTTACGAATTCCATAAATAAATTGTAGACAAGAGTTTTGAACACGTTGCAATCTTTTTCTATCAAATACATTTAAAAACAAACTATATACAACGTTACAATAATTTAAATGCGATTATACAAGCGCTTCACATAAAGTTATTTTACTCTCTTTAGTTAGTAAATGTCTATACGGAAATAACATTTTAAAATTTAAAATGCCACTTTAACAACTTCTGAAACTTGCAGTGAAAACGCAGTTCATCATTAATTGTTAAACCTAAATTTTTGACGGTATTGACAGGGGCCACTGACTGATTATTAATGGAGATGGAGATATGTAGTAACACTTTTGTTTTATTATTTTTGGACCAAATAGAATGACCTGTGTTTTATTAGCATTAACAAAGAGAGAATGTCTAGAGGATTCTTGTATTATACTACAAATATCATCATTTAATTGGTTGCATGCACTTTCGGTGTTTTCAGGTTTGAAAGACAAATAAATTTGCGTATCATCAGCGTATTGGTGACATCTACTGTACTTTAAAACTTTAGTTAAATTTAATGTGTAAATGGTATATAGCAATGGACCTAGAATAGAACCTTGTGGTACTCCCGAAGTAACATTTAATGTTGTTGAAATTTTATCTACAAGTTTCACTGACTGGGTTCTGTTTCAAGGTAATTTTCAAAAATATTAATGGAGTTGGTTCAAATCCAATGTACTTAAGAATAGATAAAAGCAAGTCATGGTCTAGCGTATCAAATGCTTTACTGTAGTCTAATAGAACAAGAAGCGTTAAGTTATGAAGGTCGTTATTGGCTATTATATCATCTATAATATTTAGTAGTGCAGTACAACAGGTAAAACCAAGCCGGAATCCAGATTGATTTAACAGGTACAATATTAAATTCATTAAGATAATATCTTATTTGCTCATTAATCACTTTCTCTAGAATCTTTCGAAAGTACCGGTAAAATACTAATTGGACGCAGGTGCTGAAATTCTTCGGGTTTACTATTTTTTGGAACAGGTGTGACTAATGCATTACAGGAAAAATACCATCATGCAGACAGACATTAATATTGTGACAAATAAATGGTAAAAGGTAAGGTAAACATAATTTAATCATACGCACACTTACACCGTCTGCACCTATTGCAGTAGTTTTGATTGAATTGATTATTGTTTCAATTTTACCTTCATGAACAGATTTAAAATTAAACTTTCCTGAGCAACATCGATTATTATTATAAAATTCTATAAACACATTATCAGTTTTTAATTTATAAAAAAATCATTAATTTTGTTAGCATCTTGAAGAGGCACTGGAATATCTACAGTTGGTTTGGAACAGATATTACAATTTTTTAGTTTTGCCAGAAAGTTTTTATGTTAACCCTTTGAAAATCATGTTGAAGATAATGCATTTCTTACTGCTAAATTTGTATAATTACGTAACTGCTTATAGTAATCCCACTGAGCAGTTGTGCGACCTTTTTGAATTTTTGAAATGCCTTGTTTCTTAAAGAGATGAGTAACTTAAGGTTATCTGTCATCAACGGAGATGCCCGTTTAGCATTAATAGTCGTAACATAAGGCGCATGCTTATCTATAAGTAAATTAATGGAATTCGTAAGATAGTTTATCATTGATATTGTCCATATAAAAATAGAATGTAAAGGAATTGAATGTAATTCTCTATCAAATGACTCACAATTGAAGTTCCTGAAAGAACGATACCTCCATATAGGGACCGAGGGAGTGCTACTTTTTATCCTCAATCTGCAATAAATCGCGGCGTGGTCAGATACTTCTAAATCAGTCGTCCCAGACTCTACCGCGAGAGTTGGATCAGAAATTATAATTAAATCTAACAGAGCTGTTAATCGAGTCGGTTCATTTATTATTTGAGTTAATTTATATCCCTTTAGTAAAGATTGGAATTGTATAATCTTTGGATCACTAGAATCAAATAAATTTAAATTAAAATCACCACCACATATTATTTCATTAAAATCAGGCATATATGGCCTATACATATACAGCTCCCACTGCAAACTTTTTTTTTCAAGATTAATTTTTACCCATAATTGCTCAATAGTATCAGTGGTATTAATCATACAAGCAGTAAACTGTTTTGCAATATAAAACAAAGGCCCCCCCTCTACTAGCTCTGTCTTTCCGAAATAAATTATAATTAGGTAAAAATACGATTTCATTAGGTATATATTGCGTTAACCATGTTTCACTCACTGCAATTACACTGTAATAATTAATTTCTAAGAATTCCTTTAGATCAGTTAATTTAGGTACTATCAAACGTGCATTGATATGTAATAAATAAAATATGACATGTGATACGCTATGTTCTACATCGGCAAGAAATGAATTAACTTTGTTGCGTGTTATGCTTCTGTACAAGTTTTATTTGGCTTTATTGACACACGTGTGTTTCAAGCATTACAGCTATCGCTAAGATAGCGCTACGCACTTTAAACGCACACATGTCGTTACAATTAACTGTTGGCATTTTTCTTAGTTTATACTATTCATACGTGTCAATGTTTTATACGAGATGTCGTAAGACACACATTTTACTTAGAATTAAATAACATTTCAAAAGTCACGCATAATTTTTAAGTACAGTATCTACAGATTTAGATAAAGTAAAAAAAAATTCTAAATTAATCATGCAATGTGACATTTATAAATAAAAAGGATAATATATATCATATTTTACAGCTTCTCCAGGTCTTCCGCACCATTTATTGTTTTAATAGTTCCATTGTAGGTTTAATTAAAACACGACCATCATGTGACCAGGCTGCAATTTTTTGATTTTAGTTTTGGCCATTTTAATAAATCCACCCGAAATTTAGTTAGATCTTCTACAATTGATATGCTTATATTTTTTAAAGATTTCTTGTATTTCATCACAGCAGATTTGGAACGGTAAGATACAAACTTAACAAGAATAGCTTGTGGAGACGATTTTTTCTTTGCACCTGCCCGGTGTGACCTGTCGATATCAGATAACTGCAAATTAAGGTTTAGCTTATCATTAAACAGCTTCAATACTTTGGTATCAGTATTTTCTTGATAGCATGTTTGTGGAATCCCAAAGATACGGATATTGTTTAAACGGCTGTATTGTTCAAGGTTATCCAAACGTAAATCGATTTCTTGGTATTTATTTATATTAGCTTCAATATTTGCATTAAGATCGGTTAATGAAGTTTCCAAATTATTATATTTGACCGTCATTGCTTCAAATCTAATATTCATAGAGGAAATAATAGTTTCCGTTTGAGCTTGACATATTGACTTTATCATATCCAGAATATTTGAATTTTCGTTGTTGTTCAGAATTACAACTTTGTGTTAGGTTGCATTTGTTGCCTCTTTTTTGTGAACACGATGATAATAAAATTACAATTACAATAAGTGAAATTTTATTGTTTAAACACATACATACAGTCATAGAAAATAAAGTAGACAATACAAAAATTATCGAATCATTTAAAAGTAGCATTAACATTTATTTTAAATTAAAAGAATAAATAAGAAAAATAAGATTATTGCGTCATTTGGTAATTGTGTGCTAGGCCACGTAAATAATCTAGAGGTTCCCTGTTTCCATAATCTAAGACAATTCTTCAAATACGTTCATCAGCGTCACGGTATTTTTTCAGCTTTATCGGTGGTAAATGTCCGGCGATAAGTTGCTCAAAATAAGCGTCTCGTCCTTTTGTACTTTTCGTAATCCTTCTATAAATTTCCAAATAGTTGGGTGATGCATACCTAATTCAGAACGCAATCGACGATTGGCTGCCTCTGCATGATTACTGGTGCGATCTTCTCCATCGATTGTTCTCTGGTATAAATTCCACATTGTTGGATGAAACATAGGCGGGCGCCTACCATTCCCGCGTCGATTTAACCGGCCAACATCTTTAATTAATTTAGAAGGGGCTAAAGTTTTAGTGGCAAATCATTTGCTAAAGCATTAATGTATTCATCTAAATCAGCTATTGGCACAAATGCTAATGCAAGAACCATTTTAGCTCTTAATGCAAATTCAGCATTATTGTTGTATTGAGTAATAACACCAATCTGAGCTAAATGCTTCTTCATATTTTGTGCTAAATGGAAGAAGCAACCTTTTACATTTACTTCCTGAAAGCAATCTTTCATGGCAGTAAAAGCTGCATATTCATAATCACAAATAATAGATCTTGGACTTAAATTTTGGCACTTAGTTTGAACATACGTGTGTATGTAACACGCTGCTTGTTAGGTAACAGAGCATACAATATAGGATGCACTCCTCCGTGTTTTGTTGCCATAACAATATAAATTTGGGAAAATAGCCTTGGTGTTATTGCAAAGGTACCATCAGTGTACCATGTATTAGCATTATGCAAATGCTGCAACCAGCTCTTTCTTCTAAAAATTAAAATTCTGTTTGCTCCCTCTCCATCGTCGCTTAGCAAAAAAGTTTCTTCTGTTCTTGGTTGAGGCACATATACCTTATATGCATTTGGCAACATCAAATTGTTTAGGTCTGCGGGATCAGCAGGTGCAGCATTAATTTGATTCCGTTTTCTTCTGATTATTTTTTCTAGGGCTGCATTATTTGGAATCGATGCTAAAAACAGCTTGAGGCACGTCGATTACACACTGATTTATAACTACACTTGTGCCCTCCGTAATTTCTTCTGCGCGACGTTTCATTTTAGTGACAACAGTTGTTACTTGTATGGCTGCTGCCGAGGAAGGGTGAGAATGATTGTTGTTTTTGTTGACCACTTCTCCAGCCCTCGTGTAAATTCTTCCTTTACAGCGACCCACTTCTTCGCACCGCCAAAATTGTAAACTAGCGTCCCTTTTACTAACTTTGTCGAAAACGTACAAATATCCGTTATAGGAAAACTTCTCGTTTCCTCTCTTGCTGAGAACTGCTGGTTCCATTATTAAGATCACTGTTAACTAACGTAATAATTACTTTGTGGTGAATACACTTAAAGTGATGTGTTAAGGGCTCCTGCCCCAGATTTATACCAAATACTGTTAAACACATAACATCATTAAGATAATCCCGGCAATTGTATATTACCTCCTTTGTGCTAATGGGTCTGTGATGATAACCAAAACATCATTAAGATAATCCCGGCGATTGTATTGTATCCCCGGTGTTTTAGATTACCCATTCAGAAATTTTTTTATTCTTTTAAATTAAAATAAATGTTAATGCTACTTTTAAATGATTCGATAATTTTTGTATTGTCTACTTTATTTTCTATGACTGTATGTATGTGTTTAAACAATAAAATTTCCCTTATTGTAATTGTAATTTTAATTTGAATGCGGCGTAGAATCGGCTGGCGTAGAAACGGCCAGTGTTGAACCGTCCCGGCGTAGAAACGGCGGCGATGAACTGGCGGCGTAGAACCGGCGGCGTAGAAACCCTCGACTGTAGTAAACAGAAGCTCCAGCCATACAAAAGAAGAAATTTTTTCCAGTGGCGGTAATGATTTTCAGGAAACATTTCAAAATTGTACATTTATTATTTGTAATGACGCGAATAAATAAAATATGGTTCAGTTTTCATTTCATAAATATATACACATACAGGGTGATTTATAACTATTGGGACATAGGCTAAGGGCGGGTTATTTAAACCAAAATATGACCATAAGACACAATATGCTTTAATAATATATTGCTGTGGAAAAAGATACAAGGCGTTAGATAAAACATTTTTTTCTTCATTTTTTGTTAATAATTTCACTGTAAATGTATCAATTCTTATCAAAATCTACAGAGAAGCATGATTATCTGACAGTCCAAAACGTACCTTTAATAAATGAAGTAATATTTGAAATCCCCTTCTGACACTACGAATTGTTCAATTGCGTTTTTCTCGGAAACAGATGAAATTATCGAATTTAAGCAGGGGTACTAATATTGTGTAGAAATGATGTTAAGGTCATATTCTCTAATCAAAATCACTAAAAAGTTTTCAAAAGTTATCAGTCGATTTCATCATCAGGAATTACTCACGTGGCGCCCCCTACAACAAATTGTAAAATAATACATAAAATAATGTTTTTGGTTTAAAGTTATGCCTCTCTGCCTATTTTGATAAGAATTGATAAATTTACACTGAAATTATTAACAAAAAATGAAAAAAAAGAATTTAATTTAACGTTCTGTATCTTTTTCTACAGCAATATTTTATTAAGGAATATTAGGTCCTATAGTCATATTTTAGCCTAAATAACCTGCCCTTAGTCTATGTCCCAATAGTTATGAATCACACTGTATATGTATATTAGCATTTTTTATTTTATTTTTACTTGTGAAAGATAGAGGGAATTTAGAATCTATAATATCCCAAAGGAGTTATTACCCTCTTTATTGATAGCGTAACTATGACGATATAAGCTTATAATATCCCGGTCAGAAATAATAATAATTAATTAACGTTACTATGTTTTTGATTTTATAAATACGTAATAAAGGTGTCGTCGCATTGTTTATAAAAACGATGGTTAGTTGGTTGCTTATTTTATATAAAAAAACGTGTTTGAAGATTTCAATCTGATTTCAATGTAAATGAGTTTATTAAAAATTTCTTTCAAAACCTACAAGAGTTTAATTTATATAAAATACATACTACATATTTCTAGATGTCAACATGTAAAAAATTTCAATGTTTTTTATTAATTATGGATTTAAGTTATTTAATAATTTGTTAAGAGTGAATCAATAGATTTTACCTATTTTACTTATTACCACTAAAAAAGTAGGATGATTTATTTGTAATATTAAACCTCTAGAATAAAATTTATTATTTCAAATTTGAATGTCTTTCAATAAACATTTAAAACAGAGAAAACTAACTAATACTACTAATGAGTTCTTTCGTATAGTGTTTTAGAATTTTTAAGTACTGACTTATTTCAGTTAAATAGTGAAGTAATTAATAATTTATAGCACTTGTGAATACAATCTAGTTAAATAAAATTAATTCGTTTAACAATTTTACTTTGTCGCTGTGTTACATACAAACATATCTTTTACAAAAAAAAGTATATGTAAAAATTTTGATGGATTTTAAGACTTTTTGAATGTCATAATATTCCTACTTCCTGTCGACGAAAGAAAACACAATAACTACTCAAAATTAAAAATAATACTATATTAATATTGCGATTTTCCTTAGAAATGTTAACTATTTTAAATATATTTGATTAATTTGCACAAACTTAAGGAACTACTTGTTTACTAGAGTAGTGTAAACTGTAAAGTATCAGCTATAGAAATGACCTTTGAACATACAACAACCGATTATTACATTAACACAGTCACATAAAAAAAGAAATTATACAAAAGTAACAAAACAATTTGTAAACGTTGCAAATTGAACTTTGTGTTATGTAGCAATAACAAATTTAACTTGGGATGATTGATTTGCTTGTTAAATTAACTTTTATTCACAAAGTTTTACTACGAACCGTAGTGCACTAACAATTTAAACATTCATGTTTACAAAACTTTTTATATACAACCAAAAAAAACACATATGCCATCAATTATACTCTTACATTTTAATATAACAAAAACAATTATTTTTAGATATAGTAAATATAATCATTAATATGAATTTTTTAACTCTCATATTTTAAAATTGACGAGGGAAGTAGTAAAGTCTGATTGCATTTTAAATTAAAATTTCTGTACATTCGGATTACAATTAAAAAAAAACAAAGAAAACGAACAGAAGAAGTTTATCCTCTAAACCAAATGGGAACAGATTCATTGTAATCTTATTACTTACTCAATTCAAGTTAGTTTTACATTCAGAAATATTATATTTTAATAAATAAAGATGAAGTGGATTACTTTTAATTTAAAGCAAATTAATAAACAAGCACAGGAAAAGTGTTGTGGAAATTATCATTTTAATTTTCTATTTTTAGGATGAGGTCAAGTAATTAAAATAAAGACTTTTTTTTACAGGAATTCTATTTGAAAACAGAGCATATCTCCTAAAACATGACATAAATGAAGTAATTAATATTTGTTAATTGATAAAGTGAAAAAAGAAAACTCATTACTACATAAAATAATAAAAAAGTTACCATTGTTTTAATTTGACGCAAGGTAAACATTAAAGTTTTAAACTTCATAAACTTCAACGTTTTTACCTTATAAATATCAATTACGTTGTAATCACAAACAAAAATAGTAAAATGTTTTTAAACATTAACAAATAAAGTAATATAAAAAATTGTCTAGATCTTTTTAAGACAAGTGCTGCGGTTATATATCATTTGCCAATGGTTTTTGTGTGTTTTAAATGTAATTAATTTCTTTCGACGCCTTATAGTAAAAAGCACTTTAACATCAAATCTAAAAATAAAGCATTTATGTAAATTCAAGCTGTTTACTAAAGCAAGTTACCATCGGTTTGTTTCTAGGATAATTCGTAATTCCCAATTTATAGTCAGCATTATAAAGTTCCCACTAAATAACCTCATATTTTGCAGAAATTTAATATTAAGAATTCATTGTACATGATCATATCTGAGGGCAGCAATGCAATTTAATCTCTATAATAAATTGTAGTGTAAGTCATGAGGTGTTTTACATATTTATATTAGGGCTGAGATTGACCTCAACAAATTATTGTATGTTAGACGAATTGTTACCTAACACGAACTAAATTTAAGTTGATAGAACAGAACATTTAAGTAAAAACTGTAGAAAATGTAATTCACAACTACTCATTTTATTGGTTAAGCAAAAACCATATAAAAGGTATTTAAATATTTCTTCTAATTTAACTTGTTTCTATTCCGATGCTCTGCCATTCTTATCTTGAACTGTATGAGATAATTTAAACTGTAAAATAGAACTCAGTTGTGTATATTCCTTTTTTCAATTTTGGGTCGCTTACCGAGCTATAAAGAACCGAAATGAGTTCTTTTATAGAAATTTTAGTTCTTTTATAGAATTAGAAGAACTCTTATTTCAAACGGTGGTAACACTGATTTGATATTAAACGTTAATCGCAATTCAGTAGATTTATTTATCTAGTTAAAATAAACAATTAAAAATCTATTTTAAACAATTTTTTAGCTATTTTGGTCTGTGAATTTGATAGGATTTCTGGCTACAAAGTAATGTCATTGTAATATCACCAAATTGATGTTTAAAGTTTTACAAACGGAGAAAAGGAGAAAGAACACACGCACACATCCGATACGACAAATTATAAACGACCATAATAAATCCGAGAGACAATTTCAACTTCGATGATTATTCAACATGATAACCAAAATGTTACTTATCAAATAACCGTTCGTCAAATTTCACAAATAATAAACTCTCATCAAATATTAAGGAGTTTGTAGTCCGCTAAATATGCTGTGCAAAAATATGTCACAACTGTTTTACAGAAACCGTTATTGTTACAGTTTGTTTTAAATTAAAAGAAAATTTATAATTTGTTAATATTAATTGTCCGGCTTTCAAAACAACGAAAATAGGTTTTTTGTCATTTTTTGCATTGGTAATAAATGTTAAAATTTTTGCTTTTGCACACGAACTTACAGACATTGTAGACAGAACATCTTCCAAAATTTATAGTGTACATGTCTTGAAAACGATTATATTAGCATTTTAATTGCAAAATGCATTCGTTTTCGATAAAAATGCTGATATTTTACAAGTTACTACCTGCAATTACATGAAATATAGCACAATTCCGAAGTTAAGGATGCTTAAATATAATGTAATAATTTTACATTTTAAAATTAACTCATTTTAAAAATGGTTAATTTACTAATTAGAAAAATGTAATTCCTGAACTATAGACAACCCAATGTTCCATTTTCCTAATCCTCAGTAGTATCAAAAACTTGTTTTTATTTACAATTTGTTAGTACAATAAAAACACGTTCTGTTTACCTGAAATTCACTCAGGTATGTGCTTTGGTATTTACCTATATTCGTTTTTTATCTCCAGTGCCCTCCAGTTATGTTTTTTATATATTTTTGCTTTTGGTTTTGATTATCGGCTTGATTTTGGACTTTAATTTGGATTAGGATTTATTTCTATAGTGCTCTCAGTTTTGGTTTTGATTATCGGCTTGATTTTATAATTTGAATTTAGATTGCGATTTGTTTGTTACGTGTTTTCTAACAGATTTTTAAAAATTGTTTAGTTGATTACGGTTATTATATTTTTACTTCTATGCAAGTTTGTACCAATACAAACATACCACGTAGTATTGTTAAAAAAATTAATAAAGCTTCTAAAGCCCACCGAAAGTGGATAAGAACCAGAATCGTACATGCCATCAAAAACAGTTCTGATTATGTTCAAGAAGATGCGCATGTGAATATTTTAAAAGTAGGTTTTTTATAACTAAAATTATTTTAATAATAAATTTTCATTATAGTTTACCAGACCAAAATCTTGCACAATTGGATATTAAAGTTCAAGAACCTGTCACACAACTGGAACTAAGTGGAAATAGGATGGTAGATATATTATTTTTTTTGCCCAAATGGACGTCCTAATTACTCAGAATAAAAAATGTACTGTCACTATTTCATCATATCCTAGTACAAATAATATTGATTATTCTTTTTTTCAATCGACGCAGGTTATAACCAAGGAGAAGAATTATTTTCTCTACCTAATACTTGACAAGAAGAAAGTATAAAAAAGTAAAGTCTATTTTATCCGCCGATTAAGATTATTGTCTAAAATAATAGGTGTGGAAGCTAGGGATATTATCAACGGAATTCCGTATATCAATGTTGTAGTCGATGGAGGATGGGCCAAAGGTCTAATGGTCACAAATATCTATCGTTATCAAGAGTGGCGAGCCTTATTCAACACCAACTCCAAATTGTTGTATGTCGGCGTAAAAAATAAATTTTGTTACGTGTCACAGTATCGACAAAAGAACATGTACGTTACAAAAATTTTAACGGATCCTCTTCCATGGAACAATCCATAATAGTAGAGGGTTTTAATCGCAGCAAATCCGATTATAGATTGCAATATAAATATACAGGTTGTCTCGATGATAGCATGTTAGACGAATAATGAGAACGAAAAACAAATTTAGCTGAAAACTTATAACTCTATACAAATGGACATGGTCTACTTACTAAAATATTTTTAAGGGCGGTGTCACTTCCGGTTATACCGACGTAGATACCAACTTTGTTATTTTAAAAACAAGACTCCATTTTTTTATTTTATTTTTTTTGCATACAATTTTAAGTCTTCTACTACCAGTGTTGGCGTACCTATCTCTCACCATTATTAAAATTGAAATCTGTTTTATCCAACTGATTGGAGCGTATCATACGACAAGCAACAAAACAGATTGTAAAACAGACTATAAATTTACTATATCATCCAGAAAAAGTAGAAAAAAGCAAACAACACGAAAGAAAAGAAAATTGAAAAAAAACAGATGGCACGAAAAACATTCAGTTTAGGTATAGGTACATAATAAAAATCAGAAGATTGGTAATTAAATTCTGCATCAAATGAAGATAAAAAAATTCACTTCAATTTAAAAATTTATTCCTTGACAATTTTAGTTTTTAACTAGAAGTTACTCATAGAGCTCCCTAGAAATGAATTTCAAAAGGTCTAATACTGAGAAACTAGTTCAATACGATGTCTAACCGTTGTACGCTTATCTGCCTTTTATGTTTAATGAAACATGAATTCTTCATAGATTCAAATTTTAGTCGCTAATGCCTGAAATTATTTTTTTCTATAATAAGATAAGAGATAGATACACCAAAACCTGTATAAAAGACGTTAAATTTTACGCGAAACTAAAAATAAAATAAAAAATTAGGGCATTGTATTTAAAATAACAAAGTTGGTATCCACTTCCGGTATAAACGGAAGTGACACCGTCTTAAAAATGTTTTCAGTAAGTAGAACATTGTCTATTTGTATAAAGTTACAAATTTTCAGCTAAATCGGGATTTTAGTTCTCAATAATCGTCTAAAGTCTCGGTATACTATTGGCGCGGAGTAATAAATCATAATTGCCGAAATAATTCTTTATTTTCTTGTCAGAAAGCGGTACTTCACGGTTAAAGTAAAACCAATAAATTCTAACCAAAATACGATCATTGTGCCGCTCTTGCAGCATATCGACCTATCTAGGGTCTGAGAACAATAGTTTAATCTGTTAAACACGTTGCCATCAGCCCAGGTACTGACTAAACGAGAATCATAGCCGTAGATGTGGGTATTATACCAAGATACAAAAATAATGGTATATAATACGTAAGAAGTAAAATTTGTAATGTGATCTACTATACAAAAAATAAATAACTATATAAATAATATTATGACAAAATATAAAATAAAATAGTAATGAAGATATCGTCAGTACATTTATTACACTTACAATTAATTTACAGGGGACTTATTTTTAGGCTTTTAGGATTGAAACAATAAAAGAAACCACATAATAATTCATATCAAGGTAGATTTTTACTATTATAATATATTTACCTACTAAAAATATGATTTTCCAAACGTATCAGGTATCTACGCCACTGTAATACGGAGATTCGATAATTCTGACAGGTTTATTACTCCGCGCCAATAGTACACTGAGTATAACATGCTATCGTCGAGACACCTTGTATAGTGGATGATTGGGTGATGGTGATTCAAGTATACAGGGTGTTAATACTAAGTGGTTACTCTCGAAATGGCAGTTAGATTCATTAAAATAAACAACTTGTTTTAATTCAATTTTGATTTTGTACCCCGGTTCGTAGTTATAGCTCTTCTTTATGTTTTTCGAAAATCGTCATAACTCCTTTATTTTTAAGGACTATTAATAAAAACAAAAAGTTTCTGAATTAGCTTTCGATTCTCTAGAACATTTGTATTTACAACTATTTTCTATTTTTTCAAATAACAAATGGCGACCGATCAAAATTTCAAACCAAAATATTTTGATAACCACTGATAGATTTTTAAGGTACAAATCAAAATTGGAATTAAAAAGTTGTTATTTTAATGAGATCTAACTGCCATTTTCGGGTGTAACATTATATTAATCAGTATATGCAAGATTAAACAGAAAGGTCCCTATAGTCAAAGGTGTAATAAAACCTGAATGTGCAAACCATACTACCCGAGCACTTATATCAAATCTTTATAAATTAATTAAAAATACGTCATATAGTGTTGTAGCAAGAAATATTCTTAAGAGAAAATATCCTATTATGGATTTACAAAAGACATTACAAACACCATTGCATGTTTTTAGTGATCATTTGGTTTGTCATGAAGATGTGGGCCAACAAAACCATCAGATGAAAATCATGTTCCTGTTTTGAAGTTATCTGGAATTTGGACTGAAATTTTAAAGGTAACAAACTACGTGGAGAAAAAGGAGAATCGATTAGTAGGTAATTATACCACAAACTTTGCAGATGGTTTTATATCAATGATCGCTAAGTGTACGGGTGGAAAAAGAATTAACTTAGTACAAAAAAATTTGTACGCTACAAGATGCTTCGGATTGCACTAAACTATAACTCTCGAGGAACTTTTCACAGTGTTTTAATTAAACTAAATAAAAGAAGTGTTTATTTAGAGAGGAACTGCTCAAAAAAAGGAAAGCTTTACAACAAAAGAAAAGTGCACCGAAAAAACAATTCAAGAAAAGGGGATTACAGAAATAAAGCAGCTCAACTGGACCTTACTGAAAAAAAATTAAAATTACCGAAAACTAACATAATGAAATATTTACAAAAAACTGATATAAGTACCATTTCTATTATTATCAAAGGCCAGCGTAAAAATATTTTGTTTGTTTCAAAATTGAACAATGTGCATATATGCAGAAAATGAAAAATTGGTATTAAAAAAAATCCCAATTATTATTATGAAATACAAAGCCAAATGTTTGTATGCAACAAAAATGTTATTTATTAGTAATTTATTTTATTAGTATTTTACCGGTGTTTTCAAAACTCTAGAGGAAGTGATGAATGAGCAAATAAGATATTATCTTAATGAATTTAATATTGTACCTGTCAATCAACCTGGATTCCGGCCTGGTTTTAGATGTTGTACTGCACTGCTAGATATTATAGATGATATAATAACCAACAACGACCTTCAAAACTTAACGCTTCTTGTTCTATTAGACTTGTTTTTATCTATTTTTAAGTAGATTGGATTTGAACCAACTCCATTAATACTTTTTGAAAATTACCTTAGGGACAGAAGCCAGTCAGTGAAACTTGTAGATAAAATTTCAACATCAATAAATGTTACTTCGGGAGTACCATAAGGTTCTATTCTAGGTCCATTACTATATACCATTTACACATTAAATTTGACTAAAGTTTTAAAGTACAGTAGATGTCACCAATACGCTGATGATACGCAAATTTATTTGTCTTTCAAACTTAAAAACACCGAAAGTGCATGCAACCAATTAAATGATGATATTTGTAGTATAATACAAGAATCCTCTAGACATTCTCTATCTGTTTATGCTAATAAAACACAGATCATTCTATTTGGTCCAAAAATAATACAACAAAAAGTATTACCACATATCTCCATCTCCATTAATAATCAGTTAGTGGTCCCTGTCAATACCGTCAAAAATTTAGGTTTAAAAATTGATGATGAACTGCGTTTTTCACTGCAAGTTTCAAAAGTTATTGAAGTGGCATTCTTAAATTTAAAAATGTTATTTCCGTATAAACATTTAATAACTAAGGAGAGAAAAATTATTTTATATGTTTATTGTATTAAGTTCGTTTTTAAACGTATTTAATAGAAAAAGATTGCAACGTGTTCAAAAATCTTGTCTAGGATTTATTTATGGCATTCGTAAACATATGCACATATCTCACAAACTTTATGATGCTAGGTGGTTGAATATACACAAGACAATTACTTCACTCTGCTTGCACTTTCCACAAAATTATATCTGAAGATATTTGTCCAAAAGATAACATACAGATCCGATGTTCATAACATTAACGTTTGCTCTAGAGGGTCAATTGACTACTCCCAAACATTACACTGAAAAGTTTAAATCTGCTTTTAGGTACAGAGTCACTTATGTATATAATACAGTTCCTGAAAAATTTAAGAAGTTGAATAATATGGCATTAAAAAACTATAAAAATCTACTACTCATCCTACAATAATTTGTTTTTTTATTATTTTTTTTCTTCATTATTTCAAATATTAAATGTTTTCAGTTAATTAGGTCGGGAAAGTTCACTATTCTTTTCAGTTACTGATTAATTTAGTGGTTATCGATGTTGGTATTATGGACTTGCATTGATATTAACCTACACATATTCTTCGTTATTGAACTTTGATAATTTTAGTTTTAGTTTTTTAAGTGCAGATAAGGGTTAAGTGGTAGAGCAGTCTTTGGCTGAACTTCGCCCTTTTCCCCATTGGTTAATGTATGTATACAAGGTATCCCAACGAAAACTTGACCCCTCTGTAATGTGAGAACTATAAAGTATTTCGAAATTCGCCGAGAGACACGTCGATTTTGTTCTTGAGGTGCCTTTTGGACAGTCAAAGCCAACTCGATACGTTCATCCCCTAATGCCTAGCCACCATCAACTTTAAAATTTCAAATGACACTACCCCATTTGTGGCACACCATTTTAAAACCTTTTTCATTGCAAATACAATGACACTTCGTTTTTAAAAATCGTTTGAGATTTGACTGAATTATTGGTACAAACGAAAAGTTGACAAGCTCAAATTCTCGCCACTAAACAGCTTTTTATCGGCTACTTACACGACCACATTACTTACATATTTTTATTGAAATGTCTATCAGTTTACAAAAAAAGTCAGAGATGAAAAAAAAGCTGAAGCAAATAATAGTCAGATTTATTTGATGAATTGCTCAAAATGACCCCGTTAGCTTGCAAACAATAATACAGTCTGTTTTCAAATTCTTTTCGAACATTATTGAAGACATCCGCAGTTATTAATTGGCATTCTTCTACAATTCTCTGACGTAACGCTTGTAATATTCCAGGCTGCGTAGCGTTACACTCGTGATTTTAAATGGCCCCACAAAAAAAGTCTAAAGGGGATAGATCCGGAGATCTTGGTGGCCATTCGACGGGACCTCTTCTGCTAATCCAATGTCAGGAAGATTGTCGCATGTAGCCATAGTATAATGCAGGGGACCCACCATCTTATTGGAAGGTTATTTCATTTTCTAGTAAATTGTCGTCATTTCTAAAATCTCTGTTATCCTAGGATCTTCTAATAATTCTAGATAAATGTTTCCATTGAGATTACCTTGAATGAAAAATGGTCCAACAATATGGTCGCCCAAAATTCCAGCCCAAACGTTTAATTTTTGAGGAGTCTGAGTATGAAATTCCCTAATTAAATGAGGATTAACATCACTCCAATAACGACAATTGTGTCTATTTACTTCGCCATTCAACATAAATGTGCGTTCGTTCGGAAGAAACGTGTATTGTAGAGAAGATTTGGATTCTGTAGAAGTTGTTCACTAAAGTATCTGCAAAATTAGTTACGGAAATCAAAGTCATCTTCATGTAACTCTTGAACCAGCATCATCTTGAAATGGATGAAACTTGTATTTTTCAAAATTCGATGAACACTGGAACGGAATACGCCGGCAGCTTGAGATACAGTTGTAATCGATTGCTTATTGTTCTATTCTGTACATGACCTAAAACTGCCACTTCAAGTGCTTCATTTCGAACTGGACCAATTACTTCCACGTTTCTTGTTTTAAAAAGTAAACTCGTTGCAACAGGACATGACAATCAGTTGTTTAACGTACTGGGGGCTTATTTTTTCAGGATGATTTGCGTTAAAAATTCGAGCTGTAAGCTTTAAGCGCAATGGTTATTTCGATAATAAATTGCAGCAATTTCTACTCTTTCTGCGACTAAATAAACCATTTTTAAAACACGTTAAAGCTTTCAAAATCAAGTTGAAATTAACGATTTTTTTGGTCACGAAGCAAAAAACGGCGACTTTTTGTGACAGTGACGGTTTGTTATTCAGAGAAGATCTGATTTTCTATAGACTTATTATAAACAAAAAAAACAATTAGTATCTGACTTATTATTTGCTTCAGCTTTTTGTCCTCTTTTCTGATTTTATTGATTTGAACTGATAGAAAACACCCAACAAAATAGGTAAATGTGGTCGTGTGTAGTCGATAAAAAACTTATGAGTGTGCAGTATTTCCTTGGAAATTACTTCGCGTACAGTCTGGCTTTGTACCAATAGTTCAGTCAAATCTCAACCAGTTTCTAAAAACAAAATGTCATTGTATTTGCAATAAAGGGCTTTAAATGATATGCCACAAGTGGGGTAGTCTCGTTTGAAATTTAAAGTTAGGCATTGGGGATGGACATATCGAGTTGGCTTGACTGTCAAAAGGCTCCCCTCATAGGGTACAAAGATCAACGTGTCTCGGAGAGTTTTGAAATATTTTTAGTTTTCACGTTATAGGGGGGTCAAGGTTTTCGTTGGAGGATACCCTGTATATGTTTCATATATAATATCTATTCGAGGAAAATAAAGTCATTTATTATTATTATTATTATTCTATTATTTATTTATATACTGACAGATTTAGAGTATGTTAAAATCGAACGCGATGAAGAATTTTGTAAAAAAATGATTACAATGTACGCATATTATCCCCAAGGAATATGAAACTAGATAATAAAGACAATTTATTTAAAAATTTGTTGTATTTCAAAAGATAATTAATCTATTCTGAAAGCTAAAAGCAAGATGTTATTTATGACAGGGTATGTATTTATGGGTTGCTTAAAAATCATTTTACAATATTGCCCTCTGTGCGGCCGATTGCAAAATGAACATGGCACACTCACCCTTCGTGTAGGTACTATTATAAATGTATTAACACAACGTGTGTTTATTGTAATAGTCAATTAGACCACACTATACAGCAGTGTGTACGACTTGTAGTAGTAGTAATAGTGGTTCATATGTAACAAAGAACATAACTTTAACAGTCTGTACCAGAAAAAAAGTTATCATAATTATGTTTTCATATGTCAAAGTATGAAAGAGAAAGTTTATTTATTTAGTGCAAAACAAACCGAACAACAAAATGATATTTAATTAAGAGTGTGCCCTGTAAATGTGCAAATATTGTCACGTTTGCCAAATCTTGAGCACTTATAGTAAAGTATCGCTTTCATGAATATTTAAATTTGTTGCAAATGTTTTAGAACTATGGCACTCATCTTCTCTAGATTGTTCTGGTCCAAGTGTTTGCGAAACTTTATTAGCTTATTGTAGGAAAGCAAAGAATGCTCATGGTGGAGAAGCACTACATACAATAAACAAGTTGAAACCAACTGTTAGAGAAGATATAAAACCATTAAGTGAAGAGTACATATTTGAATGAACTGCTGTTGAAATTTGTGTGAATAACCTTAACTTATGTAGTATGTGTTGTCTATAGTCCAACAGAAACAAACTGCGATACTTTTCTATCCAAATTAGACTACATCCTAGGTCTAGTGACACGCCAAAATAAATATCCTATAGTTTTGGGGGATGTTAACATAGATATGATTTCTTCAAAGCATACAAAACCAAAAATGTAGTTTGTAATCTACTGAATTCATACAATATACAATAAATGAACCCACTTGAGTAACTCAAAACAGTGTCACGTGTCTGGCAATATCTACGTATCTCAGTTTGTTTCTCATGAATAAAAAGTCTTAAAAACAAATACCTCAGGTCACTATAGGCAGTGGATTCAAATTTTTTCTGATAAAACTATTAATAAGAAAAATTACATATAAGCGCTTACTTAAAAATTCTAATAATACTGTTTTTATTGATCTACTACAAAAAGAATCTTTGCAAGAAATTCATGAGGCTCAGTTCGAAATATTCAGTATGATTGTTTTATAAACAAAATTTCTAATTATTTTAATATGGCATTTCCAGTGAAACGAATTGGAAACAATAACATTTATTTACAAAAAATTACAAAAATGTTCGATGTGCTATGCCTAATACTCATGATCTATTTTCTGAGTTTCTGCAGCACAAGTATATTAGTAAAATTGAATTTCATAATTACAAAATTATTATTATTTAGTGTTTTTAGAAGAAAAGAAAAATTACGACAGGAGCCAAATCTCAAACTCAAATAATAAATCAAAAACCATTTGGCAAATTATTAACACAAAGATAATATTGTTATGTCACTAGCGGCAGCCTCCTAATATTTTTAATAATTTTTTTGTTAATATAGCATCATCATTGCAAAATAATGTAGAATGCACTGCAATCAACTCCGCATACATTTCCCAAAATCCTAAAACAATGTTTGGTTCTCAAACAACATATAATGAAGTACTTGACGTAATTGGTCATTTAAAAAATAAAACATCTTTAAGCGAAGACGGCATTTCAAGTTCTCTAATTAAAAAAGGTCTCAAATGTTATAATTTTTATAAGCAAAATGTGTGTCTGACGACATCTCGTGTAAAAGCATTGACACGTATGATTAGTATAAACTAAGAAAATGCCAACAGTTAAATGTAACGAGATGTGTGCGTTTACGTGCATATCGCTATCTACGCAACAGCTTTAATGCTTTAAACGCACGAGTGTCGATAAAGCCAAGTAAAAACTTGTACAGAAGCATAACACGCAACGAAAGAACACCTGATGCCGCATTTCGCTCTTATTATGAGCCTCATCAGAGGTGTATACTTAAATGCGGTATACAACTGTACAAGACGGCGGTTGGTCTTTTAAACTCTCGTGGAGTAATGAATATAAGCAAAATGCGATATGCACGTAAACGCACACATGTCGTTACATTTAACTGTTGGCATTTTCTTAGTTATAATTTTTCTATTAACACATATTATTAATAAATCACTACTTAAACGAACGTTTCTATCAAAACTGAACAGCATCATTCCAAAGCCACCGGATCAACCTGATACTGGCGGATGGACGGGATAGGCCACAAAACATCCTGACAACACGCGTCAACATCGGGCTACACGGAAAGACCATCCCAACCGAATTCATTGTTCTACCAAACGCCCAGAACAGAACGCTGTTAGGAATCGACTTTATCGAGGACGCTGGCCTCATCCTAGACCTGCCCTCGCGTTAATGGTGGTTCAGCAACCAACCGCAGGTCCAACACCAATCCAATTCCATCGACCCTGGAAACTGGTACAAGTCCAGGAACGCCCTCTCTATCAGGAAAAAACGACCCCGGCTCAGGATCCTGATGGCTGACGTGGAAGATCTGGCCCTACGCCCAGACGAGGGGGAGGCACTATCACTCCCTGCTCGAGCCCAACTCAAAGCCTTACTCGAGAGTTATACGGATGTCTTCAGCTCAGCCCAAGAAGCCACCCCTTACGGAGAGCACCGAATCGATACCGGAGAGGCCTCCATCGCATGCCGGCCCCAAAGACAACCCTGCTGAAGGCAGAGATAGATAAGATACTGCAATACGCAGTCATTGAAGAGCGTGAAATAACCATGGGCCGCCCCAGTAGTAATGGTGCCAAAAACTAGTAACGAAGTGCGCGTATGTATAGACTATCGTAAGTTAAACAAACTAACATTGCCTGACCACTACCCCTTGCCACGAATGGACGATTTGTTACATATGGCTAAAGCAGAAGTCATCACAACACTTGACCTCCAATCCGGGTATTGGCAGATATCAATGCGCGAGTGCGATAAGGACAAAACCGCCCTTGTGACGCCATTTGGACTATTTCGCTTTAAAAGAATGCCGTTCGGACTGCGTAACGCCCCGGCTTCATTTCAGAAGCTAATGGATTGATTCCGCGCGGGCATTCCCCTGGTCACCTTACTAGGATACGTGGATGACCTCATCCTCCTATCACACTCGGTTGACCGTCACTGCAAATATTTAAAAGTAGTGCTAAATCAATTACGCCACTACAAGCTGCACGCTAGGAGAACCAAATGTACCTTCGGTTGCCACAAGGTGAAGTACCTAGGCCACTACATGACTCCTGAAGGCATCCAAGTACACCCAGAGAAAACGAGAGCAATCACGGACCTACCCAAACCCAGATCTATCAAACAGCTGATGTCCTACCTACAGACTTACTCATGGTACCGGCGGTTTATCCCTGGTTTTGCTGACGTCTCACGCCCGCTTTCAATGCTGCTAAAAAAGAATGCCACCTAGTCCTGGGGACCAGACCAAACCAACGCCTTCCTCCTGCTAAATGAGCTGCTAACATTGGCACCCATACTGAGACAGGCCGATACGAACTCACCGTTCATACTACGCACCGACGCGAGCGGCTATGCTCTTGGGGCTTTACTCTGCCAAGGAGGAGGACTAGAAGAGCGCCCGGTTGAGTACGCCAGCCGACTGCTGATCCCAGCAGAGAAGAACTACTCAACCACGGAACGAGAAGCCTTAGCCATAGTATGGGCTTTCCACAAATTTAGAGGAAACCTGGAAGGCAGCCCAGTATCCGTCATGACTGATCACCAACCGCTAAAATGGTTGCTGACTATCAAGTTACCCACCGGAAGATTAGCCCGCTGGGCCCTTGCCCTTCAGTCATACGACATCTCATACAAATATGTACCCGGGAAAGCTAACGTTGTAGCAGACACGCTATCCCGGCCACCATGCGATCACTCATCGGAGCAAGAATGCACCGCTTGCCTGGTGGACCTCGACATACCAAGCAGGAGTAGTTCAGACATCCGAAACGAACAAATGAGAGATCCAGAACTACTCAAAATCATAGAATGCTTCAAACATCCGAACTCTGCACCAGTCAACTACACACGCTGGACCGACAGAGGATACCTGATGTCTGGAGGCATACTATTCCGCTATGCCCCTGATTCAGACAGCGAAGAAACCCAACAGGTAGTTCCTAGCCACGAACGGGACACTATCCTGAAAGAATACCACGACGCGTCCACGGCTGGCCACTATGGAGAAGACCGCACCTTCCACCGCATAGCCACCAGATACTATTGGGTCGGCATGAAGAAGTATATTGCCGAATATGTTCGGCACTGCATAGAATGCCAACGGTTCAAGGCCAACAACCAGAAGCCAGCCGGTCTGCTACAAACTCCAGCACCAGCGCAGCGCT
>JALBCR010001649.1:0-219141 GCA_030710515.1 Abscondita cerata | reverse complement strand
TTACCGTTTTTTCTTTAGTTACAGTTTTTCCTTAGTTACCGTTTCTCCTTAGTTAGTTTTTCCTTGGTTACCGTTTTTGCTTTATTTACAGTTTTTCCTTAGTTGCCGTTTCTCCTTAGTTACAATTTTTCCTTGGTTTGCTTTTTTTAGTTACCGTTTTTCTTTTAGTTACGCTTTTTCCTTAGTTACCGTTTTTTCCTTAGTTAGTCTTTGGTTACCGTTTTTGCTTTATTTACAGTTTTTCCTTAGTTGCCGTTTCTCCTTAGTTACAATTTTTCCTTGGTTTCCGTTTTTTTAGTTACCGTTTTTTCTTTAGTTACAGTTTTTCCTTAGTTACCGTTTCTCCTTAGTTAGTTTTTCCTTTTGGTTACCGTTTTTGCTTTATTTACAGTTTTTCCTTAGTTGCCGTTTCTCCTTAGTTACAATTTTCCTTGGTTTTTTTTCTTAGTTACCGTTTTTTCTTTAGTTACAGTTTTTCCTTAGTTACCGTTTCTCCTTAGTTAGTTTTTCCTTGGTTACCGTTTTTGCTTTATTTACAGTTTTTCCTTAGTTTCTCCTTGTTACAATTTTTCCTTGGTTTCCGTTTTTCCTTAGTTACCGTTTTTTCTTTAGTTACAGTTTTTCCTTAGTTACCGTTTCTCCTTAGTTAGTTTTTCTTTGGTTACCGTTTTTGCTTTATTTACAGTTTTTCCTTAGTTGCCGTTTCTCCTTAGTTACAATTTTTCTTCTTGGTTTCCGTTTTTTAGTTACCGTTTTTTCTTTAGTTACAGTTTTTCCTTAGTTACCGTTTCTCCTTAGTTTTTTCTTGGTTACCGTTTTTCTTTAGTTACCGGTTTCTTAATAGTTACCGGTTTTTCCTGTTAATTACCGTTTTTATTTAGTTTACCGTTTTTTATATGTTAGCGTTTTCCTTAGTTCCGTTTTGCCTTACTTAGCGTTTTGTTTTAGTTACCGTTTACTTCTTTAGTTACTGTTTCTTTCCTTAGTTACCGTTTTTCTTAGTTAGCGGTTTATTCTTAGTTATAGTTTTCCTTTAGTTACTGTTTTTCTTAGTTACCGATTTAACCTCGTTACCGGTTTTTTCTAGCTACAGCTTTTTCCTTAGTTACCGATTTTATATTAGTAACCAATTTTTCTTTTAGTTACTGTTTTTTCTTAGTTGTCGATTAGTTAGCGATTATTTTGGGTTACCGATTTTCCTTAGTTACCGTTTTTTTTATTTAGCGTTTTATTCTAGTTTCCGTTCTCCTTTTTTGTTACTGTTTTTTTAATTACCGTTTTTTAGTTACCGTTTTTTATAGTTACCGGATTTTTTAGTTACTGTTGTCACCTTAGTTACCGTTTTTCTTTGTTTTCCTTTTTTGCTTAGTTACCGTTTTTAGTTACCGATTCTTCCTTAGTTACCGATTTCCCTTAGTTACCGATTTTTCTTAGTTACCGATTTTACTTTAGTTACCAATTTTTCTTTAGTTACCGATTATTTCTTAGTAACGTATTAGTTACCGTTTTTTCATCAGTTACCGGTTTTTAACAGTTTTCGGTTTTTCGATAATTACCGTTTTTATTTAGTTACCGTTTGTTATTACATACCGTTTCTCCTTAGTTACCGTTATTTCCTTACTTAGCGTTTATTCTTAGTTATAGTTTTCTTTTTAGTCACAGTTTTCTTTAGTTACCGATTTAACCTAAGTTACCGGTTTTTCCTCTAGCTATAGCTTTTTCTTTAGTTACTAATTTTATCTGAATAACCAATTTTTCTTTAGTTACTGATTTTTTCCTTAGTTGCCGATTAGTTAGCGATTGTTCTTGGTTACCGATTTTTCTTTAGTTACCGTTTTTTTTAGTTAACGTTCTTCCTTAGTTACCGTTTTTCTTTAGTTACCGTTCCTCCTTTATTACTGTTTCTTTAATTACCGTTTTTAGTTTTTTTTCTTTAGTTAGCGTTTTTCCTTAGTCAACGATTTTTGTTTAGTAATCAATTTTTAGTTACCGATTTCTTCTTAGTTACCATTTTTCTTTAATTACCGTTTTTCTTAACTACATGTTTTCCTCAGTTACCGTTTTTCCTTAGTTACCAATTTTTTTCCTTGGTTACCATTTTTTACTTTATTTACCGTTTTTCCTTAGTTACCGTTGCGTTTCCTTAGTTACCGTTTAATTCCTTAGTTACTGTTTTTTAGTTAAGCAATGTTTTTCCTTAGTTACCGTTTTTCCTTAGTTACCGCTTCTTTCCTTAGTTACCGTTTTTGCTTTAGTTACCGTTTTTCCTTAGTTACCGTTTTATCCTTAGTTACCGTTTTTTCTTAGTTACCGATTTTTCCTTAGGGTTACCGTTCTTCCTTAGTTACCGGTTTTTCTTTAGTCTACAGTTTTTCCTTAGATTACCGATTTTTCCTTAAGTTACCGTTTTTTCTTAGTTACCGTTTTGCTTTATTTACAGTTTTCCTTAGTTACCGTTGATTCTTCATTAGTTACCGTTTTTCCTTGAGTTACCGTTTTTCCTTAGTTACCGTTTTTACCTTAGTTACCGATTTTTCCTTTAGTTACCAGTAATTTTTTAGTTATGTATTAGTTTCCGTTTTTTTCTTAGTTACCGTTTTTCCTTAGTTACTGCTTCTTCTTAGCTACTGTTTCTTCCTTAGTTACCGTTTCTCCTTTAGTTACTGTTTTTCTCTTAGTTACCGGTTTTTAATTTGTTCCCGTTTTGATTAGTTACCGTTTTTCCTTAGTTACCGTTTTTATTACTTACAGTTTTCCTTCTGGTTACCTTGTTTCTTTAGTTACCGTTTTTTCTTAGTTACCGTTTTCCTTTTAGTTACCGTTTTCCTTAGTTACCGTTTTTATCTTTAGTTACCGGTTTTTCCTCTAGTTTACGTTTTCCTTTAGTTACCGATTTTAGTTACTTACTGATTTTTCTTTAGTCACCGATTTTTCTTTAGTTACCGATTAATTAGCCATTCTTTTGGGTTGCCAGATTTTCCTTAGTTACCGGTTTTTCCTTAGTTACCAGTTATTCTTTGGTTACTTTTATTAGTTACCGACTTTTCCTTTATTTACAGTTTCTCCTTAGTCACCCTGTTTTTCCTTAGTTACCAATTTTTTCTTAGTTACCGTTTTTCCTTAGTTACCGTTTTTCTTTAGTTACAGTTTTTCCTTAGTTACCGTTTTTCTTAGTTACCGTTTTTCCTTAGTTACCGTTTTTTCCTTAGGTTACCGTTTTTCCTTAGTTACCGTTTTTCCTTAGTTACCGTTTTCCTTGGTTTTTTTCCTTAGATACCGTTTTTTCTTAGTTACAGTTTTTCTTAGTTACCGTTTTTCCTTAGTTACCGTTTTTTTTGTTTCTGTAATTTTTGGTTACCGTTTTGCTTTCTTTAGTTACAGTTTTCCTTAGTTACCGTTTTCCTTAGTTACCGTTTTTCCTTTAGTTACCGTTTTTTCTTTAGTTACCGTTTTTCTTTAGTTTACAGTTTTCATTTTTCCTTAGTTACCGTTTTCTTAGTTACCGTTTTCTTTAGTTACCGTTTTCCTTTAGTTACCGTTTTTCCTTAGTTACCGTTTTTTTTTTAGTTACCGTTTTTCTTTTAGTTACCGTTTTCCTTAGTTACGTTTCTCCTTAGTTACCATTTTTCCTTGGTTTCCGTTTTTTTAGTTACCGTTTTTCTTTAGTTACACGTTTTTCCTTAGTTACCGGTTTTTCCTTAGTTAGTTTTTTCCTTAGTTACCGTTTTTCCCTTATTTACCGTTTTCTTTAGTTGCCGTTTTTCCTTAGTTACCGTTTTTCCTTTTACAGTTTCCTTCCTTAGTTACCGTTTTTCTTTAGTTACAGTTTTCCTTAGTTACCGTTTTCTTAGCTACCGTTTTTTTTTTCCTTAGTTACCGTTTTTCCTTGCTTTACCGTTTTTCCTTAGTTGCCGTTTTCCTTTAGTTACTTTTTCCTTAGTCCGTTTTTCTTAGTTACCGTTTTTCTTTAGTTACCGTTTTTTCTTAGTTACCGTTTTTCCTAGTTAGTTTCCTGCTTTTTACCGTTTTTCTTTTATTTACAGTTTTTCCTTAGTTACCGTTTTTCCTTAGTTACAGTTTTTCCTTGGGTTACGTTTTTTTAGTTACCGTTTTTCTCTTTAGTTACCGTTTTTCCTTAGTTACCGTTTTTCCTTAGTTAGTTTTTCTTAGTTACTCGTTTTTCATTATAGTTACCTAGTTTTTCTCCTTAGTTACTGTTTTTCCTTGTTTTCCGTTTTCCTTAGTTACCGTTTTTCTTTAGTTACCGTTTTCCTTAGTTACCGTTTTTTTAGTTATCTTGGTTACTGTTTTTTAAAGTTTTTCCTTAGTTGCCGTTTCTCCTTAGTTACCGTTTTTCCTTGTGCAACCGCTTTTTCCTTAGTTACCGTTTTTTTCTTTCAGTTACCGTTTTTCCTTAGTTACCGTTTTTCCTTAGTTAGTTTTTCCTTAGTTACCGTTTTCCTTTAGTTACAGTTTTTCCTTCTAGTTACCGTTTCTCCTTAGTTTAGTTATGTTTTTCCTTAGTTACCGTTTTTGCTCTTTAGTTACCGTTTTTTCTTAGTTACCGTTTTTCCTTTTTTAGTTACCGTTTTTCCTTAGTTACCGTTTTTTTTAGTTAGGCCGTTTTTCCTTAGTTACCGTTTTTACTTAGTTACCGTTTCTCCTTTGTTTAGTTTTTCCTCCTTAGTTACCGTTTTTTCCTTTTAGTTACCATGTTTTCCTTAGTTACCGTTTTTCTTTAGTTACCGTTTCTTCCTTAGTTACCGTTTTTCCTTAGTTACCGTTTTTCTTTTAGTTACCGTTTTTTTCCTTAGTTACCTAATAGTTGCCGTTTCTCTTAGTTACTTTCTGTTGCTTACTTACCGTTTTTTTAGTTACCGTTTTTCTTTAGTTACAGTTTTCCTTAGTTACCGTTTTTCCTTAGTTACCGTTTTTCCTTAGTTACCGTTTTTCCTTTAGTTACCGTTTTCCTTTGTTACCGTTTTTCTTAGTTACAATGTTTTCCTTTAGTTTCTGTTTTCTTAGTTACCGTTTTTCCTTAGTTACCGTTTTTTCCTTAGTTACCGTTTTCCTTAGTTACTGTTTTTCTTTGGTTACCGTTTTTCCTTAGTATTTACCAAGTTTTCCTTAGTTACCGTTTTTCTTTAGTTACCGTTTTTTTTTAGTTTCGAATTTTCTTGGTTTCCGTCTTTCTTAGTTACCTTTTAGTTACCGGTTTTTCCTATAGTTACCGTTTTTCTTAGTTACCGATTTTTTCCTTAGTTACCGTTTTACCTTTATTAGTTACGTTCCTTTTGTTACCGTTTTTCCTTAGTTACTGCTTTTCTCCTTAGTTACCGTTTTTCTTTTAGTTACCGATTTTTCTTTTAATTACTGATTTTTCCTTAGTTACCGTTTTTTCCTTAGTTACCGTTTTTCCTTAGTTACCGTTTTTCCTTAGTTACTGCTTTTCCTTAGTAACTCGTTTTCCTTCTTAGTTACTGTTTTTCCTTAGTTACCGTTTTAACCTTAGTTACCAGTTTTTCTTTAGTTACAGTTTTTCCTTAGTTACCGATTTTTCCTTAGTTAATGATTTTTCTTAGTTACCGTTTTTACTTTGGGTTACCGTTTTTCCTTAGTTACCGTTTTTCTTCCTCAGTTACTGATTTTTTCTTGGTTTTCCGTTTTTTACCGTTAGTTACCGTTTTTTCTTTAGTTACAGTTTTTCCTTAGTTACCGTTTTTCCTTAGTTGCTAACGTTTTTCTTAGTTACCGTTTTTCTTTTTAGTTACAGTTTTTCCTTAGTTACCGTTTTCCTTAGTTACCTTTTTGCTTAGTTACCAGTTTTTTCTTTTAGTTACCAGTTTTTCTTAGTTACCAAGTTTTTTCTTAGTTACCGTTTTTCCTTTTCTTTTTTAGTTACCGTTTTTCCTTAGTTACCGTTTTTTGGCAACCATTTTTCTTAGTTACCGTTTTTACTTAGTTACCGTTTTTCTTTAGTTACCAGTTTTTCCTTAGTTACCGTTTCTCCTTTAGTTACGCTTTTTTTTCTTGTTCTTTTCCTTAGTTACCGTTTCTTCTTAGTTACCGTTTTTTTCTTTAGTTACAGTTTTTCCTTAGTTACCGTTTACTTCCTTAGTTACTGTTTTTCTTAGTTACCGTTTTAACTCTAGTTACCGGTTTTCTTAGTTAGCTTTAGTTACAGTTTTTCGTCTTAGTTACCGATTTTTCCTTAGTTACCGTTTTTCCTTAATTACCGTTTTCCTTAGTTACCGATTTTTCTTTAGTTGCCGTTTTTCCTTAGTTACCGTTTTTCTTAGTTACCGTTTTTCCTTAGTTACCGTTTTTCCTTAGTTACCGTTTTTCCTTAGTTACCGTTTTTTATTTATTTTTTCCTTAGTTACCGTTTTATTTTTAGTTACAGTTTTTTCTTAATTACCGTTTTCCTTAGTTACCGATTTTTCCTTAGTTACCGTTTTTTTAGTTACCGTTTTTTTTAGTTACCAGTTTTTCTTAGTTACCGTTTTCCTTAGTTACCGTTTTTTCCTTAGTTACCGTTTTTATTGCTACCGTTCTTTAGTTACCGTTTTTCCTTAGTTACCGATTTTCCTTAGTTACAGATTTTTCTTTAGTTTTTCCTTTTTTTCTTTAGTTACCCTTTTCCTTTAGTTACCGTTTTTCCTTAGTTACCGTTTCTCCCTTAGTTACCGTTTTTCCTCTTTAGTTACCGTTTTTCCTTTAGTTACAGTTTTTCTTAGTTACCGTTTTCCTTAGTTACCGTTTTTTCCTTAGTTACCGTTTTGTCCTTCAGTTACCAATTTTTTATTTACCAGTTTTTCCTTAGTTACCGTTTTTCCTTACTTACATTTTTCTTTAGTTACCGTTTTGTCTTTAGTTACCAGTTTTCCTTAGTTACCGTTTTTTCTTAGTTACCGTTTTTTCCTTAGTTACCGTTTTTTCTTAGTTACGGTTTTTCTTTAGTTACCGTTTTTCCTTAGTTACCGTTTTTTTTTTAATTACCGTTTTTCCTTAGTTACCGTTTTTCCTTAGTTACCGTTTTTCCTTAGTTACCGTTTTCCTTAGTTACCGTTTTTTCCTTAGTTACCGTTTTTCTTAGTTACTGTTTTTCCTTAGTTACCGATTTTTCCTTAGTTACCGTTTTCTTTATTTACAGTTTTCCTTAGTTACCGTTTCTCCTTAGTTACAGATTTTTTTATTTACTTTTTTTTTTTTTTTTATTTTTTTTTTTTTTTTTTTTTTTTTATTACCTTTTCTTTTTCCGATTGGGTTACCGTTATTTGGTTTTCTTTAGTTACCAGGTTTTTTCATTAGTTACCGTTTTTCCTTAGTTACCGTTTCTTTAGTTCTTTTTCTTTGGGTTACCGTTTTGCTTTTTTACAGTTACCGTTTTTCTCCTTAGTTACCGTTTTTCCTTAGTTACCGTTTTTTCTTAGTTACCGTTTTTCTTCTATTTACCGTTTTTCCTTAGTTACCAGTTTTTTATAGTTACCGTTTTTGCTTAATATACAGTTTTTTCCTGTTACCGTTTCCTTAGTTACAATTTTTTCTTTAGTTTCCGTTTTTTTTAGTTACCGTTTTTTTCTTAGTTACCGTTTTCCTTAGTTACCGTTTTTCCTTAGTTACCAGGTTTTTTCTTTATTTACAGTTTTCCTTAGTTTTCCGTTTCTCCTTAGTTACCGTTTTTCCTTTTTTTAGTTACCGTTTTTCTTAGTTACCATTTTTTCCTTAGTTACCGTTTTCCTTAGTTACCTTTTCTTCTTAGTTACCGTTTTTGCTTTAGTTACCGTTTTTCCTTAGTTACCAATTTTTCCTTAGTTACCGTTTTTTAGTTACAGTTTTTCTTTAGTTACCAGTTTTTCCTTAGTTACCGTTTTTCTTAGTTACCGTTTTTCCTTGGTTACCGTTTTCTTTTAGTTACCGTTTTCCTTTAGTTGCCGTTTTTCCTTAGTTACCGTTTTTTCCTTAGTTACCGGTTTTTTTTAAGTTACCGTTTTTCCTTAGTTACCGTTTTTCCTTAGTTACCGTTTTTCCTTAGTTACCGTTTTTCCTTAGTTACCGTTTTTCTTTCTAGTTACCGATTTTTTTTAATTACCGTTTTTCTTTTTAGTTTACAATTTTTCTTTAGTTACCGTTTTTCCCTTAGTTACTGTTTTTTCCTTAGTTACCGTTTCTCCTTAGTTACCGATTTTTCTTTTTCCCCGTTTAGTTACCGTTTTTCTTTAGTTACAGTTTTCCTTAGTTACCGTTTTCCTTAGTTGGTCGTTTCTAGTAATGTTTATCCTTGGTTTTTTTTTTTACAGTTTTTCTTTCTTTAGTTGCTGTTTCTCCTTACTTCATTGGTTTTAGTTAAGTTTTTCCTTAGTTACCGTTTTTCCTTAGGTTACCGTTTTTCCCTTAGTTACCGCTTTTCTTTAGTTACAGTTTTTCCTTAGTTGCCGTTTCTCCTTAGTTACCGGTTTTTTTCCTTAGTTACCGTTTTTTCTATACGTTTTTAACTTAGTTACTAGTTTTTCCTTGGTTACCGTTTTTTCTTTAGTTACCTAAGTTTTTCCTTAGTTACCGTTTTAGCTTTTGTTTTTCCTTAGTTACCGTTTTTCTTTAGTTACCGTTTTTCCTAGTTCTTTCGCTCTTTTTTTTTAGTTACCGTTTTTCCTTAGTTACCGTTTTTCTTTTAGTTACACCGTTTTCTTATTTACAGTTTTCCTTATCCGTTTGTCCTTAGTTACCGTTTTTCCTTGTTTTTTCTTAGTTACCGTTTTTTCCTTAGTTACCGTTTTTTAGTTATTCCTTAGTTACCGTTTCTCCTTAGTTACGTTTTTCCTTAGTTCCGTTTTTTTTAGTTACCGTTTTTCTTTAGTTACCGTTTTTCCTTAGTTACCGTTTTTCCTTAGTTACCGTTTTTCCTTTAGTTACCGTTTTTCTTTAGTTACAGTTTTTCCTTAGTTACCGTTTTTATTCCTTAGTTACCGTTTTTCCTTAGTTACCGTTTTTTCTTAGTTACCGTTTTTCCTTAGTTACCGTTTTTCCTTAGTTACCGTTTTTTCTTTAGTTACCGTTTTTCCTTAGTTACCGTTTTCCTTAGTTACCGTTTTTTTCTTAGTTACCGTTTTTCCTTAGTTACCGTTTTTCTTTATTTTCAGTTATTCCTTTTTCCTTAGTTACTAGTTTTTTCTTTGGTTTTTTTTTAGTTACCCGTTTTTCCTTAGTTACCGTTTTTCCTTAGTTACCGTTTTTCCTTAGTTACCGTTTTTCTTAGTTACCGTTTTTCTTTTAGTTACAGTTTTCCCTTAGTTACCGTTTCTTCCTTAGTTACCGTTTTTCCTTAGTTACCGTTTTTCCTCTAGTTACAGTTTTTCCTTAGTTACCGTTTTTCCTTAGTTACACGTTTTTCTTTTTTCTTAGTTACAGTTTTTCCTTTAGTTACCGTTTTTCCTTAGTTACCGTTTTCCTTAGTTACCGTTTTTCCTTAGTTACCGTTTTTCTTTAGTTACAGTTTTTCCATTTTAGTTACCGTTTTTCCTTAGTTACCGTTTTTCTTTGGTTACCGTTTTTCCTTAGTTACCGTTTTTCCTTAGTTACGTTTTTCCTTTTTTTTTCCTTAGTTACCGTTTTTCCTTAGTTACAGTTTAGTTTTTCCTTAGTTACCGTTTTTTCTTAGTTACCGTTTTTCCTTAGTTACAGTTTTTCCATTAGTTACCGTTTTTTCTTAGTTACCGTTTTTCTCTTAGTTACCGTTTTCCTTTAGTTACCGTTTTTCCTTAGTTACCGTTTTTCCTTAGTTACCGTTTTTCCTTTGTTACCGTGCTTTTTCTTAGTTACCGATTTTTCCTTTTTTAGTTACCGTTTTTCCTTAGTTACCGTTTTCCTTAGTTACCGTTTTTCCTTAGTTACCGTTTTTCCTTGGAGTTACCGTATTTGTTTTTCCTTAGTTACCGTTTTTCCTTAGTTACCGTTTTTTTTTCCTTAGTTACCGTTTTTCCTTAGTTACCGTTTTCCTTTTATGTTACCAGGTTGTTTCCTTAGTTACCTAGTTTTTCTCCTTAGTTACCGTTTTTCCTTAGTTAGTTTTTCCTTAGTTACCGTTTTTCCTTAGTTACCGTTTTCCTTACTTCCGTTTTCCTGTTACGTTTTCCTTAGTTACCGTTTTTTTTAGTTACAGTTTTTCCTTAGTTACCGTTTTTTCCTTAGGTTACTTGTTACCGTTTTTCCTTTTATTTACCGTTTTTCCTTAGTTACCGTTTTTCCTTAGTTACCGTTTTTCCTTTAGTTACCGTTTTTTCTTAGTTACAGTTTTTTTAGTTACCGTTTTTCCTTAGTTACTGTTTTTTGTTCGTTGTTTTTTTTAGTTACCTTTTTCTTTGTTATTGTTTTTCCTAGTTAGTTTCTTGCTTCTCTTAGTTACCGTTTTTCCTTGATTTTTTTTGTTACCGTTTTTACTTTTTTAGTTACAGTTTTTCCTTAGTTACCGTTTTTCCTTAGTTAGTTTTTCTTTTACAGTTTTTCCTTTAGTTACCGTTTTCCTTAGTTACCGTTTTTCCTTAGTTACAGTTTTCCTTTCCCTTTTTTTATTTTTTTTTCCCTTGGTTACCGTTTTTTTTTTAGTTACTGTTTTTCCTTTAGTTACCGTTTTTCCTTAGTTACCGTTTTTTTCTTAGTTACAGTTTTTCCTTTGTTACCGTTTTTCCTTAGTTACCGTTTTTTCTTTAAGTTTACAGTTTTTTCTTAGTTACCGTTTTTCTTTGTTACTGTTTTTCCTTAGTTACCGTTTTTCCTTAGTTTACCGTTTTTCCTTAGTTACCGTTTTCCCTTGTTTTTTTACCGTTTTTTTAGTTACCGTTTTTCCTTAGTTACCGTTTTTCCTAGTTAGTTACCGTTTTTCCTTAGTTACCGTTTTTCCTTTAGTTACCGTTTTTCCTTAGTTACAGTTTTTCCTTAGTTACCGTTTTTCCTTAGTTACCGTTTTCCTTAGTTACCGTTTCTTTCTTAGTTACCTGTTTTTCCTGTAGTTACCGTTTTTTTCTTTAGTTACAGTTTTTCCTTAGTTACCGTTTTTCCTTAGTTACCGTTCCTGCTATTTTTTTCCTTAGTTACCGTTTTTCCTTAGTTACCGTTTTTCTTTAGTTACCTTTTTCCTTAGTTACCGTTTTTCCTTAGTTACCGTTTTTCCTTAGTTACCGTTTTTTCTTAGTTACCGTTTTTCCTTAGTTACCGTTTTTTCTTAGTTACCGTTTTTCCTTAGTTACCGTTTTTCCTTAGTTACCGTTTTTCCTTAGTTAGTTTTCCTTAGTTACCGCTTTTTTCCTTTTAGTTACCGTTTTTCCTTAGTTACCGTTTTTCCTTAGTTACCGTTTTTCCTTAGTTACAGTTTTTCCTTAGTTACCGTTTTTCCTTAGTTACCGTTTTTCTTAGTTACCGTTTTTCCTTAGTTACGTTTTTCCTTAGTTACCGTTTTCCTTTAGTTACCGTTTTTCCTTAGTTACCGTTTTCCTTAGTTACAATTTTTCCTTAGTTACCGTTTTCCTTAGTTACCGTTTTTCTTTAGTTACAGTTTTCCTTAGTTACTTTTCTTAGTTAGTTTTTCTTAGTTACCGTTTTTCCTTTAGTTACCGTTTTTCCTTAGTTACCGTTTCTCCTTAGTTACAATTTTTCCTTGGTTACCGTTTTTCCTTAGTTACCGTTTTTTCTTTTAGTTACAGTTTTTCCTTAGTTACCGTTTTTCCTTAGTTACCGTTTTTCCTTAGTTACCGTTTTTCTTTAGTTACAGTTTTCCTTAGTTACCGTTTGTTCCTTAGTTACAATTTTTCCTTGGTTTCCGTTTTCCTTAGTTACCGTTTTTCTCTTAGTTACAGTTTTTCCTTAGTTACCGTTTTTCCTTAGTTAGTTTTTCCTTAGTTACCGTTTTTGCTTTATTTACAGTTTTTCCTTAGTTGCCGTTTCTCCTTAGTTACAATTTTCCTTGGTTACAGTTTTTCTTTAGTTACCGTTTTTCCTTAGTTACCGTTTTCCCTGTTACCGTTTTTCCTTTTTAGTTACAGTTTTTCCTTTAGTTACCGTTTTCCTTTAGTTACCGTTTTTCCTTAGTTACTGTTTTTCCTTAGTTACCGTTTTTTCCTTAGTTACAGTTTTTCCTTAGTTACCGTTTTTCCTTAGTTACCGTTTTTCCTTAGTTACCGTTTTTCCTTAGTTACCGTTTTTCTTTAGTTACCGTTTTCCTTAGTTACCGTTCTTCCTTTAGTTACAGTTTTTCCTTGGTTACCGTTTTTCCTTAGTTACCGTTTTTTCTTAGTTACCGTTTTTCCTTAGTTACCGTTTTCCCTTAGTTACTGTTTTTTCCTTAGTTACCGTTTTCTTTAGTTACCGTTTTTCCTTAGTTACCGTTTTTCCTTAGTTACTGTTTTTCCTTAGTTACCGTTTTTCCTTAGTTACCGTTTTTTCTTTAGTTACAGTTTTTCCTTAGTTACCGTTTTTCCTTAGTTACCGTTTTTCCTTAGTTACCGTTTTGCTTTTATTTCTAGTTACAGTTTTTCCTTAGTTACCGTTTCTCCTTAGTTACCGTTTTCTCTTTTTTAGTTACTGTTTTCTTAGTTATTTACGTTTTTCCTTTTTTAGTTACCGTTTTTCTTTTTTAGTTACAGTTTTTCCTTAGTTACCGTTTTTCCTTAGTTACTTTTTAGTTTTTTTCCTTGGTTACCGTTTTTGCTTTATTTACAGTTTTTCCTTAGTTACCGTTTTTCCTTAGTTACAGTTTTTCCTTAGTTACCGTTTTTTCTTAGTTACCGTTTTTTCTTTAGTTACAGTTTTTCCCTTAGTTACCGTTTTTCCTTAGTTACTATTTTTTTTAGTTACCGTTTTTCTTTCTTTAGTTACAGTTTTTCCTTAGTTACCGTTTTTCCTTAGTTACAGTTTTTCCTTTAGTTACCGTTTTTCCTTAGTTTTACAGTTTTTCTTAGTTACCGTTTTTCCTTAGTTACCGTTTTTCCTTAGTTACCGTTTTTCCTTAGTTACCGTTTTTTCTTTAGTTACAGTTTTTCCTTAGTTACCGTTTCTTCCTTAGTTACCGTTTTTCCTAGTTACCGTTTTTGCTTTATTTACAGTTTTTCCTTAGTTAGCCGTTTCTCCTTAGTTTTTTTCCTTAATTACCCTTTTCTTTAGTTACCGTTTTTTTATTATTTTGTTACCGTTTTTCTTTAGTTACAGTTTTTCCTTAGTTACCGCTTTTCTCCTTAGTTAGTTTTTCCTTAGTTACCGCTTTTTCTTTTTTTTTTTTTTTTTATTACCTTTTTTTTAGTTACAGTTTTTCCTTAGTTACCGTTTTTCCTTAGTTACCGTTTTTCCTTAGTTACCGTTTTTCCTTAGTTTTACCGTTTTCCTTAGTTACCGTTTTCCTTAGTTACCGTTTTTCCTTGTTACCGTTTTTCCTTAGTTACCGTTTTTCTTCTTAGTTACAGTTTTCTTAGTTACAGTTTTTCCTTAGTTACCGTTTTCCTTAGTTACCGTTTTCCTTAGTTACCGTTTTTCCTTAGTTACCGTTTTTTTTTGTTTTTCTTTAGTTACAGTTTTTCCTTAGTTGCCGTTTTTTCCTTAGTTACCGTTTTTTCCTTAGTTACTGCTTTTCCTTTAGTTACCGTTTTTTCTTTAGTTACAGTTTTTCCTTAGTTACCGTTTTTCCTTAGTTACCGTTTTTCCTTAGTTACCGTTTTTCCTTATTTACCGTTTTTCCTTAGTTACCGTTTTTCTTGTTACCGTTTTCTCTGTTTACCGTTTTTCTTAGTTACAGTTTTTCCTTGGTTACCGTTTTTCCTTAGTTACGTTTTTCCTTAGTTACCGTTTTTCTTAGTTACAGTTTTCCTTAGTTACCGTTTTTTCCTTAGTTACCGTTTTTCCTTAGTTACAGTTTTTCCTTAGTTACCGTTTTTCCTTAGTTACCGTTTTTCCTTAGTTACCGTTTTTCCTTAGTTACCGTTTTTCCTTAGTTACCGTTTTTTCTTTATTTACAGTTTTTCCTTAGTTACCGTTTTTCCTTAGTTACCATTTTTCCTTAGTTACCGTTTTTCCTTAGTTACAATTTTTCCTTAGTTACCGTTTTTCCTTAGTTACCGTTTTTCTTTAGTTACGTTTTTCCTTAGTTACCGTTTTTTTTTTTTTTTCCTTTTTCCTTTTTCCTTTTTTACCGTCTTTATTTACAGTTTTCCTTAGTTACCGTTTTTCCCTTAGTTACCGTTTTTCCTTAGTTACCGTTTTTTTTTAGTTACCGTTTTTCCTTAGTTACAGTTTTTCCTTAGTTACCGTTTCTCCTTAGTTAGTTTTTCTTTGGTTACCGTTTTTGCTTTATTTACAGTTTTTCCTTAGTTACCGTTTCTCCTTAGTTACAGTTTTTCCTTGGTTACCGTTTTTCCTTAGTTACCGTTTTTTCTTTAGTTACAGTTTTTCCTTAGTTACCGTTTCTCCTTAGTTAGTTTTTCCTTAGTTACCGTTTTGCTTTATTTACAGTTTTTCCTTAGTTACCGTTTCTCCTTAGTTACAGTTTTTCCTTGGTTACCGTTTTCCTTAGTTACAGTTTTTCCTTAGTTACCGTTTTCCTTAGTTACCGTTTTTTCTTTAGTTACAGTTTTTCCTTAGTTACCGTTTCTCCTTAGTTACCGTTTTTCTTTGGTTACCGTTTTTCCTTAGTTACCGTTTTTCCTTAGTTACCGTTTTTCCTTAGTTACCGTTTTTTCCTTGGTTACCGTTTTTTTTTTAGTTACAGTTTTTCCTTTGTTTACCGTTTTCCTTTTTAGTTACCGTTTTTCCTTAGTTACCGTTTTTCCTTAGTTACCGTTTTTCCTTAGTTACCGTTTTTTCTTTAGTTACAGTTTTTCCTTAGTTACCGTTTTTCCTTAGTTACCGTTTTCCTTAGTTACCGTTTTTCTTTAGTTACCGTTTTTCCTTAGTTACCGTTTTTCCTTAGTTACCGTTTTTTTTAGTTACAGTTTTTCCTTAGTTACCGTTTCTCCTTAGTTACCGTTTTTCCTTAGTTACCGTTTTTCCTTATTTACAGTTTTTTCCTTAGTTACCGTTTCTCCTTAGTTACCGTTTTTCCTTAGTTACCGTTTTTCCTTTAGTTACCGTTTTTCCTTAGTTACAGTTTTTCCTTAGTTACCGTTTTTCCTTAGTTACCGTTTTTCTTAGTTACCGTTTTTTCTTTAGTTACAGTTTTTCCTTAGTTGCCGTTTCTCCTTAGTTACAGTTTTCCTTGGTTACCGTTTTTCTTTAGTTACAGTTTTGCCTTAGTTACCGTTTTTCCTTAGTTACCGTTTTTCCTTAGTTAGTTTTTCCTTGGTTACCGTTTTTGCTTTATTTACAGTTTTTCCTTAGTTACCGTTTCTTCCTTAGTTACAATTTTTCCTTATGTTTTTTCCGTTTTTTTTTTTAGTTACCGTTTTCTTTAGTTACCGTTTTTCCTTAGTTACCGTTTCTCCTTAGTTAGTTTTTCCTTGGTTACCGTTTTTGCTTTATTTACAGTTTTTCCTTAGTTGCCGTTTCTCCTTAGTTACAATTTTTCCTTGGTTTCCGTTTTTCCTTAGTTACCGTTTTTTCTTTAGTTACAGTTTTTCCTTAGTTACCGTTTTTCCTTAGTTAGTTTTTCCTTAGGTTACCGTTTTTTCTTTAGTTACAGTTTTTCCCTTAGTTACCGTTTTTCCTTAGTTACAGTTTTTCTCTTAGTTTCAGTTTTCCTTAGTTACCGTTTTTCCTTAGTTACAGTTTTTCCTTAGTTACCGTTTTCCTTAGTTACCGTTTTTCCTTGGTTACCGTTTTTCTTTTAGTTACAGTTTTTCCTTTTTTAGTTACCGTTTTTCCTTAGTTACCGTTTTTCCTTAGTTACCGTTTCTTTTAGTACTTACAGTTTTTCTTAGTTACCGTTTTTCTTAGTTACCGTTTTCCTAGTTACCGTTTTTCCTTAGTTACCGTTTTTCCTTAGTTAGTTTCTTGTAAACGTTTTTTCTTTAGTTACAGTTTTTCCTTAGTTACCGTTTTTCCTTAGTTACCGTTTTCCTTAGTTACCGTTTTTCCTTAGTTACCGTTTTTCTTTAGTTACAGTTTTTTTACCGTTTTCCTTAGTTACCGGTTACCTGTTTTTCCTTAGTTACCGTTTTTTTTTTTTACAGTTTTTCTTAGTTACCGTTTTCCTTAGTTACCCTTGTTTACCATTTCCTTAGTTACCGTTTTTTCTTAGTTACAGTTTTTCCTTAGTTACCGTTTTCCTTAGTTACCGTTACCGTTTTTCCTTAGTTACCGTTTTTTTTTCTTAGTTACAGTTTTTCCTTAGTTACCGTTTTTCTTAGTTACCGTTTTTCCTTAGTTACCGTTTTTCTTTTAGTTACAGTTTTCCTTAGTTACCGTTTTTCCTTAGTTTGTTTTCCTTAGTTACCGTTTTTCCTTAGTTACCGTTTTCTTAGTTACCGTTTTTCCTTAGTTACCGTTTTTCCTTAGTTACCGTTTTTCCTTGTTTACATCCGTTTTTCCTTAGTTACCGTTTTTCTTTTAGTTACAGTTTTCGTTTTTTCCTTAGTTACCGTTTTTCCTTAGTTACCGTTTTTCCTTAGTTACCGTTTTAGTTACCGTTTTTGTTACGTGTTTTTCTTTTTTAGTTACCGTTTTTCCTTATTTTGTCCTTAGTTACCGGTTTTTCTTTAGTTACAGTTTTTTCCTTAGTTACCGTTTTTCCTTAGTTACCGTTTTTCCTTAGTTACCGTTTTTCCTTAGTTACCGTTTTTCTTTAGTTACACCATCGTTTTCCTTAGTTACCGTTTTCCTTAGTTACCGTTTTCCTTGCGTTACCGTTTTTCTTAGTTACCGTTTTTCCTTTAGTTACCAGTTTTTCCTTAGTTACCGTTTTTTGTTACCTTAGGTTACCGTTTTTCCTTAGTTACCGTTTTTTCCTTAGTTACCGTTTTTCCTTAGTTACCGTTTTTCCTTAGTTACCGTTTTTCCTTAGTTACAGTTTTTCCTTAGTTACCGTTTTCCTTAGTTACCGTTTTTCCTTAGTTACCGCTTTTTTTTTAGTTACCGTTTTTCCTTTCAGTTACCGTTTTTCCTTGTGTTACCGTTTTTCCTTAGTTACCGTTTTTCTTTCAGTTACCGTTTTTCCTTAGTTACCGTTTTCCTTAGTTACCGTTTTTTCTTAGTTACCGTTTTTCCTTAGTTACCGTTTTTCTTTAGTTACCGTTTTTCTCTTAGTTACCGTTTTTCCTTAGTTACCGTTTTCTTTAGTTACAGTTTTTCCTTGGTTACCGTTTTCCCTTAGTTACCGTTTTTTCTTAGTTACCGTTTTTCCTTAGTTACCGTTTTCCTTAGTTACCGTTTTTCTTTAGTTACCGTTTTTCCTTAGTTACCGTTTTTCTTTAGTTACCGTTTTTCCTTTAGTTACCGTTTTTCCTTAGTTACCGTTTTTCCTTAGTTACCGTTTTTCCTTGTTACCGTTTTTTCTTTAGTTTCACGTTTTTTCCTTAGTTACCGTTTTCCTTCTTAGTTACCGTTTTTCCTTAGTTACCGTTTTTCCTTAGTTACCGTTTTTCCTTTAGTTACAGTTTTTCCTTAGTTACCGTTTTTCCTTAGTTACTGTTTTTTTCCTTAGTTACCGTTTTTCCTTAGTTACCGTTTTTTCTTTAGTTACAGTTTTTCCTTAGTTACCGTTTTTCCTTAGTTACCGTTTTTCCTTAGTTCACTTTTTTTCCTTTAGTTCACCGCTTTTTTCTTAGTTACCGTTTTTCCCTTAGTTACCGTTTTTCCTTGTTACGTTTTTCCGTGTTTTACCGTTTTTCCTTAGTTACAGTTTTTCCTTTTGTTACCGTTTTTTCCTTAGTTACCGTTTTTCCTTAGTTACAGTTTTTCCTTAGTTACCGTTTTTTTTACCGTTTTTCCTTAGTTACCGTTTTTTCTTAGTTACCGTTTTTCTTTTTTTTTTCCTTGTGTTACCGTTTTTTCTTTAGTTACAGTTTTTCCTTAGTTACCGTTTTTCTCTTAGTTACCGTTTTCCTTAGTTACCGTTTTTCCTTAGTTACCGTTTTTCCTTTAGTTACCGTTTTCCTTAGTTACCGTTTTCCTTAGTTACCGTTTTTCCTTAGTTACCGTTTTCCTTCAGTTACCGTTTTCCTTAGTTACCGTTTTTCTTCTAGTTACCGTTTTTCCTTAGTTACCGTTTTCCTTTCCTTTCCTTGTTACAGTTTTTCCTTAGTTACCGTTTTCCTTAGTTACCGTTTTTCCTTAGTTACCGTTTTCCCTTAGTTACCGTTTTTCCTTAGTTACCGTTTTTCCTTAGTTACCGTTTTTCCTTAGTTACCGCGTTTTTCCTTGTTACCGTTTTCCTTAGTTACCGTTTTTCCTTAGTTACCGTTTTTCCTTTTTAGTTACCGTTTTTCCTTTAGTTACAGTTTTCCTTAGTTACCGTTTTTCCTTAGTTACCGTTTTCCTTAGTTACCGTTTTTCCTTAGTTACCGTTTTTTCTTTAGTTACAGTTTTTCCTTGGTTACCGTTTTCCTTAGTTACCGTTTTTCCTTAGTTACAGTTTTCTTAGTTACCGTTTTCTTAGTTACCGTTTTTCCTTAGTTACCGTTTTTCCTTAGTTACCGTTTTTCCTTAGTTACCGTTTTTCCTTAGTTACCGTTTTTCCTTAGTTACAGTTTTTCCTTAGTTACCGTTTTTCCTTAGTTACCGTTTTCCTTAGTTACCTTTTTTTAGTTACCGTTTTTCTTTAGTTACCGTTTTTCCTTAGTTACCGTTTTTCCCTTAGTTACAGTTTTTCCTTAGTTACCGTTTTCCTTAGTTACCGTTTTTCTTTTAGTTACCGTTTTTCCTTAGTTACCGTTTTTCCTTAGTTACCGTTTTTCCTTAGTTACCGTTTTTCCTTAGTTACCGTTTTTCCTTAGTTACTGCCGTTTTCCTTAGTTACCGTTTTTTTATTACGTTTTATTACTTTTCTTAGTTACCGTTTTTCCTTAGTTACCGTTTTTCCTTATTAACGTTTTTTCCTTGGTTACCGTTTTTCCTTAGTTACCGTTTTTCCTTAGTTACCGTTTTCCTTAGTTACAGTTTTTCCTTGGTTACCGTTTTCCTTAGTTACCGTTTTTCCTTTAGTTACAGTTTTTCCTTAGTTACCGTTTTCTCCTTAGTTACCGTTTTTCCTTTTTGGTTACCTTGGTTTTTCCTTAGTTACCGTTTTTCTTTAGTTACAGTTTTCCTTTTTTTTTTTTTTTTTTGTTTTTTAGTTACCGTTTTTCCTTAGTTACCGTTTCTCTTAGTTACAGTTTTTCCTTGGTTACCGTTTTTCCTGCTTTATTTACTGTTTTTCCTTAGTTACCGTTTTCCCTTAGTTACAATTTTTCTTTGGTTTCCGTTTTTCCTTAGTTACCGTTTTCCTTAGTTACGTTTTTCCTTAGTTACCGTTTTTCCTTAGTTACCGTTTTCCTTAGTTACTGTTTTTCCTTAGTTACCGTTTTCCTTAGTTACCGTTTTTCCTTAGTTACCGTTTTTTCCTTAGTTACCGTTTTTCTTGTTTACCGTTTTCTTTAGTTACAGTTTTTCCTTAGTTACCGTTTTTCCTTAGTTACCGTTTCTTTAGTTACCGTTTTTCCTTAGTTACCGTTTCTCCTTAGTTAGTTTTTCCTTGGTTACCGTTTTGCTTAGTTACAGTTTTCCTTAGTTGCCGTTTTTCCTTAGTTACAATTTTCCTTGGTTTCCGTTTTTCCTTAGTTACCGTTTTTTTAGTTTCTGTTTGTTTTTTAGTTACCGTTTTCCTTAGTTTTACCGTTTTTCCTTAGTTACCGTTTTTCCTTAGTTACAGTTTTTCCTTGGTTACCGTTTTTCCTTTAGTTACTGTTTTTCCTTAGTTACCGTTTTTCCTTAGTTACTTTTTTCAGTTACCGTTTTCCTTAGTTACCGTTTTCCTTAGTTACCGTTTCCCTTAGTTACCGTTTTTTTTTTTTTTTTTCTTAGTTACCGTTTTTCCTTAGTTACCGTTTTTCTTTAGTTACAGTTTTCCCTTTAGTTACCGTTTTTCCTTAGTTACCGTTTTCCTTAGTTACCGTTTTTCCTTAGTTACCGTTTTTCTTTAGTTACAGTTTTTCCTTGGTTACCGTTTTTCCTTAGTTACCGTTTTTCCTTAGTTACAGTTTTTCCTTAGTTACCGTTTTCCTTAGTTAGTTTTTCCTTAGTTACGCTCTTTTCGTTTTTCTTTAGTTACAGTTTTCCTTTGTTTGTTTTTCCTTAGTTACATTTTTCCTTATACGTTCCTTAGTTACCGTTTTTCCTTAGTTACCGTTTTTTCCTAGTTACCGTTTTTTCTTAGTTACCGTTTTTCTTTATTTACAGTTTTTCCTTAGTTACCGTTTTCCTTAGTTACAATTTTTCCTTGGTTTCCGCTTTTCCTTAGTTACCATTTTTTTTTTTTTTTTTTCTTTAGTTACAGTTTTCCCTTAGTTACCGTTTTTCCTTAGTTACCGTTTTTCCTTAGTTACCGTTTCTCCTTATTAGTTTTTCCTTGGTACCGTTTTCTGTAGCTTTTTAGTTACAGTTTTCTTAGTTACCGTTTTTCCTTAGTTACCCCGTTTTTCCTTAGTTACCGTTTTTCCTTAGTTACAGTTTTTCCTTAGTTACCGTTTTTCCTTAGTTACCGTTTTCCTTAGTTACGTTTTCTTAGTTACCGTTTTCTTTATTTACAGTTTTTCTTTAGTTGCCGTTTTTCCTTAGTTACAATTTTTTCTTAGTTACCGTTTTTCCTTAGTTACCGTTTTCCTTAGTTAGTTTTTCATTGGTTACCGTTTTTCCTTAGTTACAGTTTTTCCTTAGTTACCGTTTTCCTTAGTTACCGTTTTCTTTGTTACCGTTTTTCCTTATTACCGTTTCTCCTTAGTGTTTTTCCTTAGTTACCGTTTTTGCTTTAGTTACAGTTTTCCTTAGTTGCCGTTTTTCTTAGTTACCGTTTTTCTTTGGTTACCGTTTTCCTTAGTTACCGTTTCTCCTTAGTTAGTTTTTCCTTAGTTACCGGTTTTTGCCTTTATTTACGTTTTTCCTTAGTTGCCGTTTTCCTTAGTTACAATTTTTTCTTAGGTTTTCGTTTTCCTTAGTTACCGTTTTTCCTTAGTTACCGTTTTCCTTTTGGTTACTTTTTTTCTTTAGTTACCGTTTTTGCTTTATTTACAGTTTTTCCTTAGTTACCGTTTCTCCTTAGTTACAGTTTTTCCTTGGTTACCGTTTTCCTTAGTTACCGTTTTTTCTTTAGTTACAGTTTTTCCTTAGTTACCGTTTTCCTTAGTTACCGTTTTTCCTTAGTTACCGTTTCTCCTTAGTCAGTTTTTCCTTAGTTACCGTTTTTTCTTAGTTACCGTTTTTTTTTTCCTTAGTTACAGTTTTTCCTTAGTTACCGTTTTTCCTTAGTTAGTTTTTCCTTGGTTACCGTTTTTTCTTAGTTACAGTTTTTCCTTAGTTACGTTTCTCTTAGTTACCGTTTTTCCTTAGTTACTTTTCCTTAGTTACCGTTTTTGCTTTATTTACAGTTTTCCTTAGTTGCCGTTTCTCCTTAGTTACAAGTTTTCCTTGGTTTTTTTTTTTTTTTTTTTTTTTTTTTTCTTTTTTTCTTTTTTTTTTTCTTTTTTTTTCTTTTCTTTTCTTTCTTTTTCTTTTTTTTTTTATACCGTTTTTCCTTAGTTACCGTTTTTCTTAGTTACCGTTTTTCCTTAGTTACCGTTTCTCCTTAGTTACCGTTTTTCTTACGCGTTTCTTTATTACAGTTTTTCCTTAGTTACCGTTTTCCTTAGTTGTTATTTTCTTAGTTACCGTTTTTCCTTAGTTACCGTTTTTCCTTAGTTACCGTTTTTCCTTAGTTACCGTTTTTTTTTAGTTACAGTTTTTCCTTGGTTACCGTTTTTCCTTAGTTACCGTTTTTCCTTAGTTACCGTTTTTCCTTAGTTACCGTTTTTCTTTAGTTACAGTTTTTCCTTAGTTACCGTTTCTCCTTAACTGTTACCGTTTTTCCTTAGTTACCGTTTTTTTTTAGTTACCGTTTTTTCTTTAGTTACAGTTTTCCTTAGTTACCGTTTCTCCTTAGTTACGTTTTTCCTTGGTTACCGTTTTTCCTTAGTTACAGTTTTTCTTTAGTTACCGTTTTTCCTTAGTTACAGTTTTCGTACCTGTTTTCCTTAGTTACCGTTTTTCCTTAGTTACTGTTTTCCTTGGTGTTACGTTTTTCCTTAGTTACCGTTTTTCTTTAGTTACAGTTTTTCCTTAGTTACCGTTTTCCTTAGTTACCATTTTTTCCTTAGTTACCGTTTTTCTTTAGTTACAGTTTTTCCTTAGTTACCGTTTTTCCTTAGTTACCGTTTTTCCTTAGTTACGTTTTTCCTTAGTTACCGTTTTTTCCCTTAGTTACAGTTTTTTTCCTTGGTTACCGTTTTTCCTTGTGTTTTTCTTAGTTACCGTTTTCCTTAGTTACAGTTTTTCCTTAGTTACCGTTTTTCCTTAGTTACCGTTTTTCCTTGGTTACCGTTTTTCCTTAGTTACCGTTTTTCCTTAGTTACCGTTTTTCCTTAGTTACCGTTTTTGTTGCTTTTTTTTAGTTACCGTTTTTTCTTTAGTTACAGTTTTTCCTTAGTTACCGTTTCTCCTTAGTTACAAGTTTTCCTTGGTTTCCGTTTTTTCCTTAGTTGTTTTCTTTTAGTTACAGTTTTTCCTTAGTTACCGTTTTCCTTAGTTACCGTTTTTCCTTAGTTACCGTTTCTCCTTAGTCAGTTTTTCCTTGGTTACCGTTTGTTGTTAGTTACGGTTTTTTTTAGTTACAGTTTTTCCTTAGTTACCGTTTTTCCTTAGTTAGTTTTTCCTTTGGTTACCGTTTTCTTTTTCTTAGTTACAGTTTTTCCTTAGTTACCGTTTCTCCTTAGTTACAGTTTTCCATGGTTACTTTTTTTTTAGTTACCGTTTTTGCTTTATTTACTTTTCCTTAGTTACCGTTTCTCCTTAGTTACAATTTTTCCTTGGTTTCCGTTTTTCCTTAGTTACCGTTTTTTCTTTAGTTACAGTTTTTCCTTAGTTACCGTTTTTCCTTAGTTACCGTTTTTCCTTAGTTACGTTTTTCCTTGGTTACCGTTTTTCTTTAGTTACAGTTTTTCCTTAGTTACAGTTTTTCCTTAGTTACCGTTTTCCTTGGTTACCGTTTTCCTTAGTTACCGTTTTTCCCTTTAGTTACCGTTTTTCCTTAGTTACCGTTTTTCCTTAGTTACCGTTTTCTCCTTAGTTACCGTTTTTCCTTGGTTACCGTTTTTGTTAGTTACCGTTTTCCTTAGTTACCGTTTTCCTTAGTTACCGTTTTCCTTAGTTACCGTTTTCCTTAGTTACCGTTTTTTCTTTAGTTACAGTTTTTCCTTAGTTACCGTTTTCCTTAGTTACCGTTTTTCCTTAGTTACCGTTTTTCCTTTAGTTACAGTTTTTCCTTAGTTACCGTTTCTCCTTAGTTACCATTTTTCCTTGGTTTACCGTTTTCCTTAGTTACCGTTTTTCTTTAGTTACAGTTTTTCCTTAGTTACCGTTTTTCTTTAGTTACCGTTTTTCCTTAGTTACCGTTTCTCCTTCTTAGTTTTTTTTTTTTTTTTTTTTTCCCTTAGTTACCGTTTTTCCTTAGTTACGTTTTTCCTTAGTTACCGTTTTTTTTTTCTTTAGTTAAAATTTTCCGTTTTGCCTTAGTTACAGTTTTCCTTAGTTACCGTTTCTCCTTAGTTACAGTTTTTCTTAGTTACCGTTGCTCCTTAGTTTCCGTTTTTCCTTAGTTACCGTTTTTTCTTTAGTTACAGTTTTTCCTTAGTTACCGTTTTTCCTTAGTTACCGTTTTTCCTTAGTTACCGTTTCTCCTTAGTTACAGTTTTTCCTTGGTTACCGTTTTTAGAACATCCTCGTTTCCTTAGTTACCGTTTTTCCTTAGTTACCGTTTTTCTTTAGTTACCGTTTTTCCTTAGTTACCGTTTTTCCTTAGTTACCGTTTTTTCCGTAGTTTCTCCTTAGTTACCGTTTTTCCTTAGTTACCGCTTTCCTTAGTTACAGTTTTTCTTTAGTTACCGTTTTCCTTAGTTACAGTTTTTCCTTAGTTACCGTTTTTCCTTAGTTACCGTTTTTCCTTAGTTACCGTTTTTCCTTAGTTACCGTTTCTCTTAGTTCCGTTTTCCCTTGGTTACCGTTTTTCAGTTAGTTTTTTTACCGTTTTTCTTGTTACCGTTTTTAGTTACCGTTTTTCCTTAGTTACCGTTTTTCCTTAGTTACGTTTTCCTTGTTACGCGTTTTCTTTAGTTACAGTTTTTCCTTAGTTACCGTTTTCCTTAGTTACCGTTTTCCTTAGTTACTTTTTTTTTAGTTACCGTTTTTTTTTTTTTTTTTTTTTTTTTTTTTTTTTTTTTTTTTTTCTTTATGTTACAGTTTTCCTTAGTTACCGTTTCTCCTTAGTTACAGTTTTCCTTTGGTTTCCGTTTTCCTTAGTTACCGTTTTTCTTTCTTAGTTACCGTTTTTCCTTAGTTACCGTTTTTCCTTAGTTACCGTTTTTCCTTAGTTACCGTTTTTCCTTAGTGTTTTCCAGTTACCGTTTTTGTTAGTTACCGTTTTTTTAGTTACCGTTTTTCCTTAGTTACCGTTTTTCCTTAGTTCCGTTTTCCTTAGTTACCGTTTTTTCTTTAGTTACAGTTTTTCCTTAGTTACCGTTTTTCCTTAGTTACCGTTTCTCCTTAGTTAGTTTTTTTTTAGTTACCGTTTTTGCTTTATTTACAGTTTTTCCTTAGTTGCCGTTTCTCCTTAGTTACAATTTTTCCTTGGTTTCCGTTTTTCCTTAGTTACCGTTTTTTCTTTAGTTACAGTTTTTCCTTAGTTACCGTTTTTCCTTAGTTACCGTTTCTCGCTTAGTTACCGTTTTTCTTTTTTTTTTTTTTTTTTTTCCTTAGTTACCGTTTTTCCTTAGTTACAGTTTTTCCTTGGTTACCGTTTTTCTTAGTTACCGTTTTTTGTAGTTTTCCTTGGTTACCGTTTTTCCTTAGTTACCGTTTCTCCTTAGTTAGTTTTCCTTGGTTACCGTTTTTCTTTAGTTACAGTTTTCTTAGTTGCCCTTTTCTTTAGTTACCGTTTCGTTTTCCTTAGTTACCGTTTTCCTTAGTTACTTCGTTTTTTTAGTTACCGTTTTTTCCTTAGTTACCGTTTTTGCTTTATTTACAGTTTTTTCCTTAGTTGCCGTTTTTCCTTAGTTACAATTTTTCCTTGGTTTCCGTTTTCCTTAGTTACCGTTTTCTCTTTAGTTACAGTTTTTCCTTAGTTACCGTTTTTCCTTAGTTACCGTTTTTCTTTAGTTACCGTTTTCCTTAGTTACCGTTTTCCTTAGTTACCGTTTCTCCTTAGTGTTTTTGTTACCGTTTTTGCTTAGTTACCGTTTTTCTCTTAGTTACAGTTTTCCTTAGTTACCGTTTTTCCTTAGTTAGTTTTTCCTTGGTTACCGTTTTTCTTTATTACAGTTTTTAGTTACAGTTTTCCTTAGTTACCGTTTTCGTTTTCCTTAGTTACCTTGTTCTTTCTCCTTAGTTACAGTTTTTCCTTAGTTACCGTTTTTCCTTAGTTACCGTTTTTTCTTTAGTTACAGTTTTTCCTTAGTTACCGTTTTTCCTTAGTTACCGTTTCTCCTTAGTTAGTTTTTCCTTGGTTACCGTTTTTGCTTTATTTACAGTTTTCCTTTTCCGTTTTCCTAGTTACAATTTTTCTTGGTTTCCGTTTTTTCTAGTTACCGTTTTCCTTAGTTATTTTCTCTTGGTTCCGTTTTTCCTTAGTTACCGTTTTCCTTAGTTATTTTTCCTTGTTACCGTTTTTGCTTTAATTTACAGTTTTCCTTAGTTGCCGTTTTCCTTAGTTACAATTTTTCCTTGGTTTCCCGTTTTCCTTAGTTACCGTTTTTCCTTAGTTACCGTTTTCCTGGTTACCGTTTTTCCTTAGTTACCGTTTCTCCTTAGTTAGTTTTTCCTTGGTTACCGTTTTTGCTTTATTTACAGTTTTTCCTTAGTTGCCGTTTTTCCTTAGTTACAATTTTTCCTTGGTTTCCGTTTTTCCTTAGTTACCGTTTCTCCTTAGTTAGTTTTTCCTTGGTTACCGTTTTTCCTTAGTTACCGTTTTTCCTTAGTTACCGTTTTTCCTTAGTTACCGTTTTTTCTTAGTTACCGTTTTTCCTTAGTTACCGTTTTTCCTTAGTTACCGTTTCTCCTTAGTTACAGTTTTTTCTTGGTTACCGTTTGTTGTTAGTTACGGTTTTTTTTTTAGTTACAGTTTTTCCTTAGTTACCGTTTTTCCTTAGTTAGTTTTTCCTTGGTTACCGTTTTTCCTTTAGTTACAGTTTTTCCTTAGTTACCGTTTCTCCTTAGTTACCGTTTTCCTTAGTTACCGTTTTTTTAGTTACCGTTTTTGCTTTATTTACAGTTTTTCCTTAGTTGCCGTTTCTCCTTAGTTACAATTTTTCCTTGGTTTCCGTTTTTCCTTAGTTACCGTTTTTTCTTTAGTTACAGTTTTGCCTTAGTTACCGTTTTTCCTTAGTTACCGTTTCTCCTTAGTTAGTTTTTCCTTGGTTACCGTTTTGCTTTAGTTACAGTTTTCCTTAGTTACCGTTTTTCCCTTAGTTACAATTTTTCCTTGGTTACCGTTTTCCTTAGTTACCGTTTTTCCTTAGTTCCTTTCCTTTTTGTTACCGTTTTCCTTAGTTACCGTTTCTCCTTAGTTAGTTTTTCCTTGGTTACCGTTTTTGCTTTATTTACAGTTTTTCCTTAGTTGCCGTTTTTCCTTAGTTACAATTTTTCCTTGGTTTCCGTTTTTCCTTAGTTACCGTTTCTCCTTAGTTAGTTTTTCCTTGGTTACCGTTTTTTTAGTAACCGTTTTTCTTAGTTACCGTTTTCCTTAGTTTCCGTTTTCCTTAGTTACCGTTTCTCCTTAGTTAGTTTTTCCTTGGTTTCCGTTTTTCCTTTAGTTACCGTTTTTCCTTAGTTACCGTTTTTCCTTAGTTACCGTTTTTCTTTAGTTACCGTTTTTCCTTAGTTACCGTTTTTCCTTAGTTACCGTTTCTCCTTAGTCAGTTTTTTTGGTTACCGTTTTTTTAGTTACCGTTTTTTTTAGTTACAGTTTTCCTTAGTTACGTTTTTCCTTAGTTACGTTTTTCCTTGGTTACCGTTTTTTCTTTAGTTACAGTTTTTCCTTAGTTACCGTTTCTCCTTAGTTACAGTTTTCCATGGTTACTTTTTAGTTACCGTTTTTCTTTAGTTACAGTTTTCCTTAGTTACCGTTTCTCCTTAGTTACAATTTTCCTTGGTTTCCGTTTTTCCTTAGTTACCGTTTTTTCTTTAGTTACAGTTTTGCCTTAGTTACCGTTTTTCCTTAGTTACCGTTTTCCTTAGTTATTCCGTGGTTTTTACCGTTTTTGCTTTATTTACAGTTTTTCCTTAGTTGCCGTTTTCCTTAGTTACAGTTTTTCCTTAGTTACCGTTTTTCCTTAGTTACCGTTTCTCCTTAGTTAGTTTTTCCTTGGTTACCGTTTTTGCTTTATTTACAGTTTTTCCTTAGTTGCCGTTTCTCCTTAGTTACATTTTCCTGTTTCCGTTTTCCTTAGTTACCGTTTTTTCTTCAGTTTCCGTTTTCCTTAGTTACCGTTTTCCTTAGTTACTCGTTTCTCCTTAGTTACAGTTTTCCTTAGTTACCGTTTTTCGTTAGTTACCGTTTTTTTAGTTACCGTTTTCCTTAGTTACCGTTTTGTTTTCCTTGGTTACCGTTTTGTTCCTTAGTTACCGTTTTGTTTCCTTTAGTTACAGTTTTCCTTGGTTACCGTTTTCCTTAGTTACCGTTTTCCTTTAGTTACCGTTTTTCTTTAGTTACGTTTTCCTAGTTACCGTTTTTCCTTAGTTACCGTTTTTTCTTAGTTACCGTTTTTCCTTAGTTACCGTTTTTCCTTTAGTTACCGTTTTTCCTTAGTTACCGTTTTCCTTAGTTAGTTTCCTTTTACGTTTTGTTAGTTACCGTTTTTCCTTAGTTACCGTTTTTCTTTAGTTACTGATTTTTCCTTAGTTGACAAAACGTTTCCAAGCATCGTTCAATGCTTGATTATTTTGAACATCGGACAAATAGTTCAATTTATTAATGGACTTTTATAATCGCAAAAATTAGTATATTATTTTATAAGGAGCTTAAGTGATGCTTTTTGTGTTAAGGAAAACAGCCAATGTACAAAAAGCCACTAAGCTCCGCATAAAATATACTTACTATTCTTTCTTCAAACGCAAGAAAAAAGAAACAAAAACAGCCAAATAAACCGTAAGAAATTTGTATACAGCTTAAGTACTTAAGCGCCGCCTTCAACGGCACTTAACTACTTCAGTACCGCCGACAGTGTCATGACAATGAAATGAAACTTAAGCATTATCAGCTCGGCCATGTAATGGCATACTTAACTGACGCTTAAAGAAAAAAATATCCCCGCCCTTTATGGTTTAACCGGCAGGTTGCGCCTTGCTAGATAGTAGTATAATTTTCTAGAATTCTTTAAGGACCCCCACTCTACGACGAAGCCGGGTGCTGCTGATCTAACTACTATAAATCCTTTATCCTCCACGAACTTAGTGCGCTACATCGAGCCGAATTCCTTTAGTTTTTTTTAGGTTGTTCCGCTAGAGTTCGGGTCCTGTTTCTGAATTAGTGGTGTCTAAATTCGAGGCTAAAGGCATCGCCCCGTCAAATCCGAATATTTGTTGGCGTGTTCTTGAGTAAGTAACCCGCTAAGGAGGCGGTCTCTTTTGCCTTGTAAATCATTTGGTTGGTTTGAAGATAGGGTAGTCGTGCCTCTCAAGAATTATTCGTATTCCGGTGCTCTATCGATCTTCTTCCTAGTGTAGTACCCGTTGAAAGCAATTTTCAGGTGTTAAGAGTTCCGCCTGAAGATCACAAATGTATTTATTCTTGCGACTCACGTTGATAAAGTTCCGGAAAAAAAAAGAAAATTGTTTTGTCGAACTATATTGTATTTTGTTCATTTCATAAAACTTTACAAACTAATGAGAGAGTTTGTACTGCTTAAGTTATAGAAAATAGATTTTCAACAGTCTATCGGCTTCTCTGAAACCGGTTTTGATTGCTCCGTGAACCGTGGAATATTGTGTTGGATGAGTCGCTTCCCCAGCAAACAAGAGGCTAAGTTTTCCGCTTGGTGTCACGAGGGGCTCAGACAAAATCTTCTCTTTGGATCGACCATCGGCGCGCGCCTTCAAGGTCTGATAAGAGTACGTCCCTCTGAAGTGCGGGTTGGAGTACCAAGCGTGCCTGAAACGCGAAATCAACTCCGTCAGAGCCAAATGTCATTAAGCAAAACCAACCTGGTTAACTTTTGTGGCCGAACCGGATTTACCCATGCCGGAACTTGACATGAGGTGCACGAACCCGTTGATGATGATCTCGTCGGAGCAGCGTTCGATTTCTGGAACGAACTGGCCTGTAAACCAAAGGGAGAGGACATTGCGGTTGCCCGACACCGGAATTATGGTTACAATTGACGTAACCCAAGATTTTGGCTTCTGATGATTGTACGTGTAATGTACGGGTCCTTCGGAGAAGTGGTCCAGGTCATCTGCGTCCCACACAAAAGAGTACCCGGATAAGCTACTGTTCCACCACGGGTGCTCGAAATATAGCACCACCTTGAAGACGGCTTCGAAACCCAATTGTTCCACTGCTTGGATTTTTTCTTGAGTCAGACCTGGTACTATCAAAGTCTTGTGTCGATTCTTCAGTACGCCCAGTGACACGGTCAAAATTACGTGATCGGCGACGTATTGAGTTCCGTCCGCGCACTCCACCACCACTTTCTCTTTTTCGTTCCAATTGATTTGACTCACCTCCTTGTTCAACAAAATCTTATCGTCTATGGGGAGCGCGTCTTTAGGCTCCGGTAATTTCTGCATCAACACTTCTAAAACTGTTTTGTATCCGCGTCCATTCCACGCCAACTGCTGGTTACCCTCACTCTCTACATAATCCGCATCGGCCGCAACCGAAAACCAAGAAAAAGCACCTTCGTACGACATCACTATTTTTTCCAAAAGATCGACGGAGTCAATCGCCACCTTCAGCTTTTCAGTATCGTTGCCCCAAATCTTTTCGACTACAATACGATACCTGAAACACAACGACTTACAAATTACGAAGACGTTTTTCGACGCACTCACCTTCTACCCACGTACTCGCCCAAAGTTTCGTTCGCGCCGCTGCGATCTTCATTATACACTTCCAAAAAATTCCGAAAAGTTGGTCCGTAAAATCGGGATCGATCGTTTTCAATTTTGAGTGTATCAAGATGGGCACCGTGTCTTCGTCTGCAACCAGCACGTTCAAGTTTTTCACCAGCTCGTAGACAATGTTATCGCTTTGACCGTGACACCACTCGGCGCCCAAATCTACGTACGAGTCGCCGAACTTGACGCTATGAACGCGTCCGCCGATTCGATTTTCTGCCTCCAAAATTGTGACGTTTACGATGCCGTTTTTCAGCAGTCTTGTAGCGGCGGCGATTCCTGCGGCCCCGGCTCCAACCACTATCACGCTGGGTTTAGTTTTTTCGCAACAGCAGTTACCAAAAATCGTTACGAATGCGAAGAAAAATATGCGGGTGCTTGTCATGACGATGACGCAGAATGAACAATATTTTTAACGAACCTTGAAGGTTCTATTTGTATGTCATTGTTGGACAATGAATTAAATAAATGATTCGAGGGGGAAATAAATACATCTGTCTATTCTTAGGCAAGGTTATTACTAGTCGATATAATGTTGATATTAAGTGTTGATATTAAGTTCCTTAAATGAACACCAGAAACCTTTGTCTTTTTAAGATTGGGGCATAATCGTCAATTTTTGAAATAATTTGCCATAATATGCAAATCAACAGAATGTTGAAATGAAATTGGCGAAACTTCGACTTTATCAAGAAGAAACATCAAAAACACAAATATTAAAAAGATAGATGCGAAAACTGATCCCTGTGGAACGCCTTTATTTAAAAATTTACTGCTTTTTTAAAAAAACTCTAAACTTCAAATTTGATAACATCCATAAATGTAACTCAGAAGTTACGTAACTTGTAACGGTTGTAGTTCACAAATAATAATAAAAGAAAGCTACGGCTCTAGCGATACAACCTAGAGAGAAGAACAATACTATTTGGCTCGAAGTAGCCCACTAAATTCGTGGAGGATCCAGTATTTGTAGTAGTTAGCACAGCAGTGTCCGGCTTAGTCGGTGAGTTGGGGAGGTCCTTGAGGAACTGACTGCTGCCTAACGAGACGCCACCTGCTGGGTAATAGAAAGAAATAAAACCGACCAACAGGAATTCAATAGGTTTTACAAAAAGGTCTAATATGCTAAAACGAACACAAATCAGAGAGACAAATAGACAATTAAATGTAGCAAATAAACTTACAGTATTAGGAGAATATGTGAGAAGTAAGAGAGACTGTCGCATAAGATTTACGGGCGTTAACAACAACAATTTAATTAAAGCTCGCAATCAATGTGTTGAAACTCAGTTAAGCTGTTGTTTGTTACATCTCAAATTAAAGTTAGCGTTCCAATTGAGGATTGATTACTAAGAAAACTAGACGTACCACGTCACTTACACACGGTGACTTAAAACAAACTTAAATGGCACGGTAAGTAGCTCCCGCCAACCCAAAAGGCCTTTTGTTTTAGCTTCACCCACTTTATCTAAAGCGCCCAAGCTCTTATGAAGCTAGTTAAAAACAAAACCAAATGTCGGTGGTGGAGTCTATCTCGAATAAAAATTTATTTATATGCTAGGGATTCAAACCGTTTAATGTATTCTGTAGTATGCAGTTCCGAGAAGAAAGGTTCTTGCTAGCGATAGTATTCGACAGCTTCAGAAGATAGGTAGCCCCAGGATTTCCCTTAGGAGAAGTATACGACGAACAACGGAAGGCAAATATGTTCCCTCGAAGCAGCAAGTATGCAGCGTGAACGATCCCTCAGCCTGTTGAGTTCATCGGCCGTTGGCAGCTTAAATGTAGGCGAAACCGTGGTAGTCGTCAAGTTATATAGCGAAGGATTCTTAAATAGCCGTTCCAGCACCCCCAGAAATTATCCAGATTATAATACACGAGTAGAGTATGAGGTCAAGACACGTGCTAAAGCTACGTTGTAATTAGAATTAACACAACCACAAGACAGCAAAAGAAACGGAAAAGAAGTACTTACGGCGAATGCGGTCGGATTTACATTTACACACCAATTTAACTTGGAATTATTGAAGCACACATTAATAATTTACGTGTAAATCGTCCGCTCGTAATCTTAGAAACTTTTCGTATTAATCAATCCACCAATAGAAAAATCGCAACATGCGCGGCAAATTCAACTTTCGTCGTAAAGTGTTACACACGACACACGTTTCTAAGAAGGCTCCCGACGTACGTTTTACTTTTGTAAATAAACCCGTAACACAGAAATGAGGGGAGGGGATAAAGAAAAATGAACATCAAAAAGTAGGAATATATATAACAATGTAAAGGGGAGAGGGAAGGAAGAAAAGATTAAAACGTGGATGGAGGAAAAAGACTGGGAAAGATGGAAAACGATGTCAGAAGAGTTTAAATGGAAACTACAATTTGCAGTGGGGGAGGAGAGAAAAGGTAGAGAAAAAGAGGAAATAATTACTGGAGTGAAAAAGGAATAGAAGAATGAAGAAGAATGGAATGATAAAACGAAGTATACAGAAAAGAAATGGAAAACCAAAAGATATAGAGGAGATGATAGGTGAAGAAGAGGAAAGAAAATAATTATAGCAAGGAAGAATATTAATAGAAATGTATAAAGATAAAGTGTGGACAATCTTAAATGGGAATATAGAAGAGGGGGGAAGGGCAGAATTTACGTTTATAAGTGCGAGGGGAGAGTCTGTGATACACTACGTGATAGCAAATAAGAGGGGAATACAGGAAATCGAGAAGTTTAGGGTAGGGGATGAAGAAGAATCTGATCATCAACCACTGGAAGTTTTTATATTTAATGGAGAAAAGGAAGATATACAGGAGGAAAAGAAGAATGGGTGATGAATAAACAATGGACAGAGGAAAGTATAAAACTATACAAATTAAAGATAGAGGAAGATCAGAAAACGGAAGATGAGGTGCAAGTAGAAATAAAAATAGTGGTAAAAAATGGAAGAAGCAGTGGAAAGTAGAAGGTATAGAATAAGCAGAAAAGAGGTACGAAAAACAAAGAGTGGTGGAATAGAGGATGTGAAATGGCGAAAAAGAAATGTGAAGAGGAAGGATGAAATGGAAAAAGGAAAAAATAGAAATTGAAGAATATAAGAATTTAAGAGTCAAACACAATGAAGAATGTGTAAGAAAAAAGAAGAGTATAAGAGGAAAACGGAACAGAAGATAAATAAAATACAAAATGAAGAGGAAGCGTGGAGATTTATTAACAAAAGAAGAAGGAAAGGCAAAGGAAAAGGAGTAAGAATAGAAGAAGACAGATGGAAACAAAACTGTATAGAATTATTAGAAGGAGAACTTGAAAACCAAATTAAGACAAAAGGTGAATCAGAAAGAGAAGAAATGGAGAAATAACAAAAGAAGAATTAGATGAAGCATTAAAAAGGTTAAAAATGGAAAAGCAGAAGGTACCGATGAAACGCAGGCGAAACAGTGTAAGTATACAGGGAAGAAGATGAGAGAAAGGTTAAGAAACAGAAATTATAAGAAACAGAATGGAAAAAGATATAGAAGAAAAAAAGATATTATCGGACTGGTAGGCAGGTAGGTTTTAGGAAGGGGAGAAGAACAAATAGTTAATAAGAAACTGGAAAAGAAAGAAGGAAAAGTATATGCTTTGTTTTTAGGTATAAAAGCAGCATTTGATAATGTAAATAGGAATAAATTATGGAAGACACTGAGAGAACAAATGGTAAGAGAAGAGTTAGTGCAAGTAATAGAAGAGGTATACAAGGAAACTAAAAGTAGAGCAAGAGTGGAGTGAAATTTAGGGGAAATTTCTGGATAAAAAAAGGGCTGAGGCAGGGCTGTCCATTAAGTCCAAGCCTCTTAGCGATATACATATAAGACATGGAGGAAGAAAAACGAAGGCATCAAAAGGGAGGAGTAGCAATAGGGAAGATAAAGATGAGAATATTGGCATACGAGGATGACATAGTGGTTCTAGCAAAAAGTGAACAAGAGGTAGTAAGAAAATATTTGGAAAAAGAATCTAAATGTGGACAAAACAAAAGTAATATTTTTTAAAAGAAGAGAGAGGAGGAAGAAGATAAAATGGTAGTAGAGAGAGAAGGAATTAGAAAGCGTGGAAATATTTAAGATATAAGTTAAGAGATGATAACAAGTCATACAAGAGAGCTAGCAAGAAAGGTAATTGTGTAGTAGGACAGGTATGGAGAATGGGAGAGAGAGTGTTTGGAAACGATATAGAGAAGAGAAGGTGGATTTTGATAAATTAGTTAGAAGTGTCATGATTTACGTAGCAGAAATATGAGGATGGAAAGAGTGGGAAAAACTTGAGAAAATACAAGAATAATATTGAAATGGACAATGAGGCTGGGCAGGGAGACACCCGGAGAAAATAAGAGTGCAGACGGGAAAGATAGCCATGAGATATAAAGAAAGAATAAGGAAATATAGACAAAACGAAATCTTAACTGAGTGCTGGAAGGAAGTAAGAAAACAAAAGATAAAACACTGACAGGATGACAGTACTACAAAAGGGGAGGATATGCGAGGGAAGAATTAGAAAGAATAAAAAAGAAGGAAGGAGTATAGAAGAGGAGATAGAGAACAAAAATAAGAGAAAGCCAATACAACGAAAACTATATTAGAATAGTTACGGAAGAATTACCAAGATATATTTTAGAAGAGAAAAAAAAATAATAGCAAGGTTTAGGTGTGGTAATGAGGAGAACGAAAACAAATATTGGATAGAAGATGGCAAGAGACGATGTAGATTGTGTGGAGAGAGGTGGGAAAATATAAGGCATCTAAGAGAAGAGTGTGGGGAATTAAGGGAGGAAGAAAGGCAATATGAGGTATTATTGGGGAAGGGAGGAGAAGGGATGAATTGGATGAAGGCGGTGATAGAGAGGAGGATTGGAAAAGACAAAAAAATTAAAGAAATTTTGAAAAAACAATAGAAAAACGATATTGAAGATCAATACAATAAAGTTACAATCAACATTCTAGATTTGACAAATTCTTCTAATGGTCTTCGATGGTCAAAATTTACATATATAAACAGAAAAATTATGAAGAAAATTGAATAAAAAATAGAAGCACAAAAATGAAGTTAAAAAAACTAAACCAAAAAATGGAAGAATGAGTTAACTTGATTCTTCAAATAATTTTGACAAAAAAAATAGAAGAACGATGTAGAAGATAAATAAAATTGCAAGATTTAATAGGTTTTTTAAGAAGAAAAAACCCATTAAAACTTTGATGGACAAAATTTACATAAGTAAAAAAATTCTATCATTGTGAAGAAAATAGAAAAAATGTAAACACAAAAATGAAGATAAAAAACTAAACCTAAAATTCAATCAGAAATCAAGACTGAGTAAACTTGCAGCTTCAAAAAATTTTAAAAAAACAATAGAAGAACGATATTGAAGATCACTAAAATAAAATTACAATCAACATTCTAGATCTTCTAAAACAAAAGGAAGATCGTCATTTAAAATTGTGGTTCAAAACCAACAAAACTTCGATGGCCAAAATTTACATAAACATAAATATTATGAAGAAAATTGAATAAAAAGTAGAAGCACAAAAATAAAGTTAAAAAACTAAACCAAAAAATCCATGACTGAGAATTTAAAACATTTTGACAACAAAATAGAAGAACGATTTTAAATATAAATAAAATTGCAAACAACAGTCTAGATTCAACAGGTTTTTCCAAGAAGAAAGAAATCGTAATTTAAAATGTAGATCAAAAATCACTAAAACTTTAATATACATAAAAATTTTATCATTATGAAAATATAGAATATAGTTAACTTGATATTAAAAAATGCAGTAAAGCACAAAAATAAAAACTAAGAATTAAAAAAAATTCTCATGAGAAATCAATTCTGAGTCAACTTGATTAAAAAAACAGTCAATACCTAAAAATAAAAATAAAAAATTGAAACATAAATTCAAATCAGAAATTAATTCCGAGTCAACTTGATTTTAAAAAAAAACGCCGTAAAGCACAAAAAGAAAACTGGAACATTAAAACAAAAATTCACATCAGAAATCAATTCCGAGTCAACTTGATTTTTGAAAAAAAATGTAGTACACCACAAAAATAAAAATAAAAAAACTAAAACAAAAATTTAATTTTGAGTCAACTTCATTTTCAAGAAAATGTATTAAAGCACAAAAACAAATGAAAAACTAAAACAAAAATTCTTATCAGAAATCAATTCTGAGTCAACTTGATTTTTCAGAAAAAAGCAGTAAAGCACAAAAATAATAATGAAAAATGAAAACAATAATTCTCATCAGAAATCAATTCTGGGTCAGCTTGATTTTACAAAAAAAAATAAAGTAGAAGTCAACTTGATTATAAAAAACAGTAAATGCACAAAAATAAAAAACTGAAACAAAAATTCATATCATAAATCAATCACGAGACAACTTACTAAAAAAATGTAGTAAAGCACAAAAATAAAAATAAAAACTAAAACAAAATTCAATTCTGAGACAACTTGATTTATTCAAAAAGTAAAGTACAAAAAATAAAAAATTGGAACAAAAATTCTTATCAGAAATCAATTTTAACTTGATTTATTAAGAAAAATGTAGTAAAGCACAAAATTATAATGAAAAACTGAAACAAAAATTCTTATTAGAAATCAATTTTGAGTCAACTTGATTAAAAAAACAAGAAATGCTCAAAAATAAAAATAAAAATTGAAACAAAAATTCAAATCAAAATTAATTCCGAGTAAACTTGATTTAGAAAAAAATGCAGTAAAGTATGAAAAGAAAAATAGAAAATTACAAAAAATCTCATCAGAAATCAATTCTGGGAAATCTTGTTTTGAAAAAAATTGAGTGAAACAAAAATAAAAATAAAAAACTAAAACAAAAATTCAATTCTGAGACAACTTGATTTATTTAAAATGTAGTAAAGTACAAAAAAATGAAAAATTAGAACAAAAATTCTTATCAGAAATCAATTGTAAGTTAATTTGATTTTTTAAGAAAAATGTAGTAAAGCACAAAATTATAATGAAAACTGAAACAAAAATTCTTATTAGAAATCAATTCTGAGTCAACTTGATTAAAAAAAACAGGAAATGCTCAAAAATAAAAATAAAAATTGAAACAAAAATTCAATTCAAAAATTAATTCCGAGTCAACTTGATTTAAAAAAAATGCAGTAAAGCATGAAAAGAAAAATAGAAAATTAAAACGAAAAATCTCATCAGAAATCAATTCTAAGTTAACTTGATTTTTTAAGAAAAATGTAGTAAAGCACAAAATTATAATGAAAAACTGAAACAAAAATTCTTATTAGAAATCAATTCTGAGTCAACTTGATTAAAAAACAGGAAATGCTCAAAAATAAAAATAAAAAATTGAAACAAAATTCAAATCAAAAATTAATTCCGAGTCAACTTGATTTTAAAAAATGCAGTAAAGCATGAAAAAAAAATGAAAATTAAAACAAAAATCTCATCAGAAATCAATTCTGGGTAATCTTGTATTTTGAAAAAAAAATTGAGTGAAACAAAAATAAAAATGAAAAACTAAAACAAAAATTCAATTCTGAGTCAACTTGATTTATTTAAAATGTAGTAAAGTACAAAAAAATGAAAAATTAGAACAAAAATTCTTATCAGAAATCAATTCTAAGTTAACTTGATTTTTTAAGAAAAATGTAGTAAAGCACAAAATTATAATGAAAAACTGAAACAAAAATTCTTATTAGAAATCAATTCTGAGTCAACTTGATTAAAAAAAACAGGAAATGCTCAAAAATAAAAATAAAAAATTGAAACAAAAATTCAAATCAAAAATTAATTCCGAGTCAACTTGATTTTAAAAAAAATGCAGTAAAGTATGAAAAGAAAAATAGAAAATTAAAACAAAAATCTCATCAGAAATCAATTCTGGGTAATCTTGTTTTTTGAAAAAAAATTGAGTGAAACAAAAATAAAAATGAAAAACTAAAACAAAAATTCAATTCTGAGACAACTTGATTTATTTAAAATGTAGTAAAGTACAAAAAAAATGAAAAATTAGAACAAAAATTCTTATCAGAAATCAATTCTAAGTTAACTTGATTTTTTAAGAAAAATGTAGTAAAGCACAAAATTATAATGAAAAACTGAAACAAAAATTCTTATTAGAAATCAATTCTGAGTCAACTTGATTAAAAAAAAGCAGTAAATGCTCAAAAATAAAAATAAAAAATTGAAACAAAAATTCAATTCAAAAATTAATTCCGAGTCAACTTGATTTAAAAAAATGCAGTAAAGCATGAAAAAAAATAGAAAATTAAAACAAAAATTTCATCAGAAATCAATTCTGGGTAATCTTGTTTTTGAAAAAAATTGAGTGAAACCAAAAAATAAAAATGAAAAACTAAAACAAAATTCAATTCTGAGACAACTTGATTTATTTAAAATGTAGTAAAGTACAAAAAAATGAAAAATTAGAACAAAATTCTTATCAGAAATCGATTCTAAGTCAACTTGATTTTTTAAGAAAAATGTAGTAAAGCACAAAATTATAATGAAAAACTGAAACAAAAATTCTTATTAGAAATCAATTCTGAGTCAACTTGATTAAAAAAAAACAAGAAATGCCCAAAAATATAAATAAAAAATTGAAACAAAAATTCAAATCAAAAATTAATTCCGAGTCAACTTGATTTAAAATAAAAATGCAGTAAAGTATGAAAAAAAATAGAAAATTAAAACAAAAATCTCATCAGAAATCAATTCTAGGTCAATCTTGTATTTTGAAAAAAAAGTAGAAAGTGCAAAAATAAAAATAGAAAATTTAACAAAATTACTAAACAAAAATTCAATTCTGAGTCAACTTGATTTATTTAAAATGTAGTAAAGTAAAAAAAATGAAAAAATTAGAACAAACATTTTTATCAGAAATCAATTCTAAGTCAACTTGATTTTTTAAAAAAAATGCAGTAAAGCCCAAAATTATAATGAAAAATTATAACAAAATTACTAATCAGAAATTAATTCTGAGTCAACTTGATTTATTTAAAATGTAGTAAAGTAAAAAAAAAAATAAAAATTAGAACAAACATTTTAATCAAAAATCAATTCTAAGTCAACTTGATTTAAAAATAAAAGCAGTAAAGCCCAAAAATAAAAATAGAAAATTATAACAAAATTACTAATCAGAAATTAATTCTGAGTCAACTTGTTTTTGAAAAAAATGAGTAAAAAAAAAAAAAAAAAAAAAAAAAAGAAAAAACAAGGAATGAAACAAAAAAAAAAAAAGAAAAAAAAATAGAATTAATGTTTATTTAAAAGTGTAGTAAAGTAAAAAAAATAAAAATTAGAACAAACATTTTTATCAGAAATCACTTCTAAGTCAACTTGATTTAAAAAATAAGCAGTAAAGCCCAAAAATAAAAATAGAAAATTATAACAAAATTACTAATCAGAAATTAATTCTGAGTCAACTTGATTTATTTAAAATGTAGTAAAGTAAAAAAAATAAAAATTAGAACAAACATTTTTATCAGAAATCACTTCTAAGTCAACTTGATTTAAAAAATAAGCAGTAAAGCCCAAAAATAAAAATGGAAAATTATAACAAAATTACTAATCAGAAATTAATTCTGAGTCAACTTGATTTATTTAAAATGTAGTAAAGTAAAAAAAAATGAAAAATTAGAACAAACATTTTTATCAGAAATCACTTCTAAGTCAACTTGATTTAAAAAATAAGCAGTAAAGCCCAAAAATAAAAATGAAAAATTATAACAAAATTACTAATCAGAAATTAATTCTGAGTCAACTTGATTTATTTAAAATGTAGTAAAGTAAAAAAAAATGAAAAATTAGAACAAACATTTTTATCAGAAATCACTTCTAAGTCAACTTGATTTAAAAATAAGCAGTAAAGCCCAAAAATAAAAATGGAAAATTATAACAAAATTACTAATCAGAAATTAATTCTGAGTCAACTTGATTTATTTAAAATGTAGTAAAGTAAAAAAAATGAAAAATTAGAACAAACATTTTTATCAGAAATCAATTCTAAGTCAACTTGATTTAAAAAATAAGCAGTAAAGCCCAAAAATAAAAATGGAAAATTATAACAAAATTACTAATCAGAAATTAATTCTGAGTCAACTTGATTTATTTAAAATGTAGTAAAGTAAAAAAAAAAATAAAAAATTAGAACAAACATTTTTATCAGAAATCAATTCTAAGTCAACTTGATTTAAAAAATAAGCAGTAAAGCCCAAAAATAAAAATGGAAAATTATAACAAAATTACTAATCAGAAATTAATTCTGAGTCAACTTGATTTATTTAAAATGTAGTAAAGTAAAAAAAATGAAAAATTAGAACAAACATTTTTATCAGAAATCACTTCTAAGTCAACTTGATTTAAAAAATAAGCAGTAAAGCCCAAAAATAAAAATGAAAATTATAACAAAATTACTAATCAGAAATTAATTCTAAGTCAACTTGATTTATTTAAGAAAAATGTAGTAAAGTACAAAATTATAATGAAAAATGAGAACAAAAATTCTTATTAGAAATCAATTCTGAGTCAACTTGATTTAAAAAAACAAGCATAAAGCCCAAAAATAAAAATAAAAAATTATAACAAAAATTACTAATCAGAAATTAATTCTGAGTCAACTTGATTTAAAATAAAAATGCAGTAAAGTATGAAAAAAAAATAGAAAATTAAAACAAACATTCTCATCAGAAATCAATTCTAGGTCAACTTGTATTTTGAAAAAAAATTGAGTGAAACCCAAAAATAAAAATGAAAAACTAAAACAAAAATTCAATTCTGAGACAACTTGATTTATTTAAAATGTAGTAAAGTACAAAAAAATGAAAAATTAGAACAAAAATTCTTATCAGAAATCGATTCTAAGTTAACTTGATTTATTAAGAAAAATGTAGTAAAGCACAAAATTATAATGAAAAACTGAAACAAAATTTCTTATTAGAAATCAATTCTGAGTCAAATTGATTAAAAAATAGGAAATGCTCAAAAATAAAAATAAAAAATTGAAACAAAAATTCAATTCAAAAATTAATTCCGAGTCAACTTGATTTAAAAAAAATGCAGTAAAGCATGAAAAGAAAAATAGAAAATTAAAACAAAAATCTCATCAGAAATCAATTCTGGGTAATCTTGTTTTTTGAAAAAAATTGAGTGAAACAAAAATAAAAATGAAAAACTAAAACAAAAATTCAATTCTGAGAAAACTTGATTTATTTAAAATGTAGTAAAGCACAAAAAAAAATGAAAAATTAGAACAAAATTCTTATCAGAAATCGATTCTAAGTTAACTTGATTTATTAAGAAAAATAATGAAAAACTGAAACAAAAATTCTTATTAGAAATCAATTCTGAGTCAACTTGATTAAAAAAAACAAGAAATGCTCAAAAATAAAAAATTGAAACAAAAATTCAATTCAAAAATTAATTCCGAGCCAACTTGATTTAAAAAAAAATGCAGCAAAGCATGAAAAGAAAAATAGAAAATTAAAACAAAAATTCTCATCAGAAATCAATCACACGACAACTTGATAAAAAAATGTAGTAAAGCACAAAAATACAAATGAGAGGGGAGATATACAAAATAAAATAGTAAAAAATATGCTGATGTCTTAAAAATTCTTGGCAACTCATGAAAACAAGTAAAAGTCATACATACAAAAAAGTAATCAACGAAAAAAAAAATAAGAGAAAAGAAGAAACTGAACCGAAGGTGAAAATTCTTGAAAGAAGAATAATACGACCCAAGAAGTATACTATACAGGGTGTCTCTAACCTATTGGGTGAAAAAAATTGGACACCAAACTGAACATTTAGATGAAGCTGAAACATCGCAGTGGCAAATGGTCAAGGGGGTCACAAGGAACTTGTAAAAAAAATATTCTGTCAGGGGGTTTAGTCTTATTTATGGGAGGGGTGGTTAAAGGGGGTGAAGAATATTTTTTTCTGATTTTTCACAATTTTCGGCAAAACTTGACGTCGAATCAAAAAACACTCAACAAGCAAGTTGTAGCTTATGAAAAAACCTACAATTTTTGTATAAATCACTTCTGACCATAACCTCAAAATTATTGAAAAAAATAAAATTCGTAGTTCATTATTTTTTCGTTTTTAATTTTTCATTTCCGCAAAAATCATTCGATTTCAATGAAACTTTGTGTTGATAACGTGGGACGCCTTCGGTGTGTGCCTTTTACGTGTACACGTAAACAAACAAGAAGCGCCAAATTTAAATTCGTACTCGTCTTAGGTACCCTTCTCCGTGAGACGCAGTAAATGGGAGCGATCAGTGTAATCATCGATAGGTAAAGATAACGATTGTTGATTAGTAATAGTATTGTGCTAGGTGTGGTGCGACCGACAGCGATGGCAAGCACCGGTCAAAGAACCTCCGAAAATGGTACCGAAATTCCTTTGCGATACAACAATGAACATTGGAAACAACTATTCCGACGCGTACGTATCGTTTTCTTACTTATTTTCATTATAGGTTTTGGTTTTCTTCTTAGTACGACACTGATAATGATGGGCACATTAGCGTCGATGAGTTGACGGCATTAATCGAGAGCCGGGAATACGATCAAGATATACCTTCGCATGTTGTGTCTAAAATCCACAATTGGGCCGACACAAACCAGGATGGACAGTTGAGCTACAGAGAGTTTGTTGATATGATTCATGCACCGGAGATGCGCCCAATTTTGGACACCTACTTAGTAGGTTTGTGAACGTTACAAAAAAAGTTACATTTAAAAATTGTTGAAAATTCAGGTATATACATTACGTTGTTCCAAACCGTGCTAAAAGCCAAACAGTACCCGATGTTACCGATGTCCAATATGAAGACGAATACACATGTTGCCCGCCACCGGTAGGGATGATTATAATATCAGTCGTCGAAATTATACTCTTCTGCGTGGACATGGCGAAAGGTTCGACAATTTCGTACACCAGTTCTGTGGCTAATGCGTTAATATACGATCCTCGAAGACGATATGAGGCATGGCGATATGTGACTTACATGTTTGTGCATATAGGGTACCGCCTGCTTACTTTAACCAACTCAATTTTAAACCAATTTTTTTAGGGTTTTACATTTGGTGGTCAATTTGGTTGTGCAAGTACTTCTCGGTACTCCCCTAGAAATGGTGCACCGGTGGTGGCGAGTGCTTATTATATACTTTGCGGGAGTCCTTGCCGGTTCTTTAGGAACTTCCATATCCGATCCGACGGTTAAATTGGCTGGTGCCAGTGGCGGCGTCTACTCACTCATAACCGCACACATTGCCACAATTATAATGGTAACTTACTAGAAAGATTGAACCATATTAATTGAGGATTTTGCAGAACTGGAATGAAATGGAGTATCCTTTTGTCCAGCTCGGAATATTCCTAATCATCACCGGTTGCGACATCGGTATGGCGATCTACGACCGTTATGTGCTCGAGATCAACGAGCACATCGGTTACGCCGCCCACTTCTTCGGTGCGCTCGCCGGACTACTAGTCGGTATTAACATCTTGCGTAACATTTCCGTGACGCGGAAGGAAAAAGTATGCTGGTGGATATCGATCGTCCTTTACGTACTTCTGATGGGTACCGCTTTCGTATGGAATGCCGGATTTCCGAGCTACTTTCCGCCATCCGATCGGAGATGATATTAAATCCACGTCAAGTATTATTGTTGGGCAGGTTTTTTAAAGCACAAATTTAGTTTTTATAAGGATTTACGTCACGTGCCTAAGCAATGTATATTTTGAGTGTTAAATAAATAAATTCTTCTATCATTTAGGCCACGCTGATCTGACGCCTGACGTTAGCGGCGACACCTACCGACAATCTAACTAAACGAACACGCTGAAACTCTACAGTTTCTCTGTATTCACGAGTTTAAAGTTTATTAATCTCCTTTTACTGATGCTCGAATCCAGCAGCAACATGATCTGTTATCATTTTCAAAAAACAGTAGTCTAACATTTAGGCCACGCCCAAGCTCCTCCCACTGATCTGGCGCCCGACGTTAGTGGCGACACCTACCGACAATGTAACTAAACGAACACACTGAAACCGTTTTTCTGTATTCATGAGTTTAAAGTTAAATAAGCTCCTCCTACTTACTAATCTGGTGCTCAAATTCAACAGCAACATGGCCTATTATCATTTTCTGATATCAGTTGACTGTATGAACAAAAAACAGTAGTTTCCTTATTAACACTCCGGGCAAGAACCAAATAAGGTTTAAACCAATGGATAAAAAAAGGATCGTTTCCATTTTTCAACAATCTCTTGAGTCAAGATAACAATCACGAAACTTCGTTAGGGGTTAGGGCTCAAAAATTCAATTTTGAATTCAAAAACTGTTATCTTGAAACACTTTAAGTTCATCATTAACTTCATGTCCCCAACAATTCTAACCCTCAAGAACAAGTTAAGTTTATTCACATTGACCAATTCAAAAATTACGTTTAGATAATAAAAAAAAAAAAATAATTAAAACCAAGAGAATAAAATGGTATGGACATGCATGAAAGAATAGAAATGCTATACTATACAGGGTGTCTCTAACCTCTTGGATCAAAATTGGACACCAAACTGAATATTTAGATGAGCTGAAATATCGCAGTGGGCAATGGTCAAGGCAGTCATAAGGAGCTTGTAAAAAAAATATTCTGCCAGGAGGTTTAGTTTAATTTATTAGAGGGGTGGTTAAAGAGGGTGGAAAATATCAAAAAAACACTCAACAAGCAAGTTGTAGCTTATGAAAAAACCTAAAATTTTTGTATAAATCACTTTTGACCATAACCTCAAAATTATTGAAATTCGGTTTCGATGAAACTTTGTGAAAGTATTTGTTTTCATATAATAATCAAAAAAATTTAGTAAAAAAGATTAAAATTTTTTGAGATATTCAGTTTTTTCGGTCAAAAACACTTTTTTTTCATATTAAAAAAGTCATGGCCAAATTTCTTCGTACAGAGTTCTGCAGGTGCGCATTTTTTTCGTTTTCAAGTGTACTTTTTGATACAATGATGATCCACTACGGTTCCAATTTGAAAACACGCTCAAATATTGAAAAAACTAAAAAATGAGTGTTTGAAAAATTAATAAATTTTATCGCTGAGTCTGCACCTGGCGTCAAAAAGTAAATTGGTGCTTTAATCGAACTTAACTGATTTATAAACAATGTCTTGGCCAATAACGACGACAGTTGTTTTATATTCGACAACTCCTGTTGTTGCATTTGTGACTAATTTTCTCAAAAGTTTAAGCAAATTATCAACAATTGTTAAAAATTAATTTTTCAAACACTTATTTTTTAGTTTTTTTTTTCAATTTTTGAGCATGTTTTCAAATTGGAACCGTTGTGGATTATCATTGTATCAAAAAGTATACACTTGAAAACTGCCATAACTTTTTTAATCTGAAAAAAAAGTGATTTTGACCGAAAAAATTAAACGAAAAAAATGAACTACGAATTTTCTCACTTTTCTCTATAATTTTGAGGTTATGGTCAGAAGTGATTCATACAAAAATTGTAGGTTTTTTCATAAGCTACAACTTGCCTGTTGAGTGCTTTTTGATACGACGTCAAGTTTCGCCGGAAAGAATATTTTTTTACAAGTTCTTTGTGACCCCCTTGACCATTTGCCACTGCGATATTTCAGCTTTTATTTTTCTTGTTTTTTGTGTACTTAACCTCTGCTCTCTCGCCTGCACTAGTAAGGAAACGCATAGTAGACATGAACTGTAAACAAAACCAAGGCTACCTAGCGCCAGGCAGTTGTTTCGTTGTTGTCTTGTGTCTCATGAAAATGAAAGCAGATATGAATTTCGGACCATTTAATTCCTTGTTTTGAAATGTACGGTTTTTGAAATAAAACATATAGTATGCGTTTCCGGCCATAGGTTCCTTATGCTATCATACATCCAATTTTGACCCGACAGATTTTGGAAACACCTTGTATAAATATAATGTTCAATTATTATAGTAGCATTTTACAAAATTATTGACATTAAAAAGTAAATCGTTTAATTTTTAAAGTAAATTACTTAACGATACTGTAATGTAACAAACGTAACCCAGGCACTTCTAAAAGCAAGATTTGAATAGTCCGCCACTAAACCAAGCGAACTCGATCGAAAAGCGGGAAAAGCTAACTATAGAACACATCTACGTTGAATCCAGGATAAAATCCCTAAGAACCGCTAGAGTGCAGTGAAATAAAAACAAGCATGATGATAACGTAAATTATATTAAACGTTAATTCATTTTAAATAAAATGATCAATTTTGACAAAATTGTGTAAATATTTAAAGCCAAAAGATACCCCTCTGCCTAGGCTGCCTGAGGAAAGAAGGGTAAGAGAAAACCTCAGGTTCTGCCTTAACAATTAAACAAACACAACATAACCAAAGTATGTATCAGAAATAATTAACATATATTGTTATTATTATTATAAAGACAATTGTAATACATGTATCCTGTTGGGGAACCGTTCATCAGTTCATATTTAAACCCGAATAACCACCATTATTAGAATGTAGATGTAAAATATTCCGATTCAGAATATAGCAATTCAGCTCATTTATACATGCACTTTCAATTAAAACTAAAGAAAATTAATTAACAGTGTATAACACCGAGTTTAACAGGTCACGAGTTTCACCAGTGCTTAACAGTTGGATTTTCGAGATCGCGTCAATTTTGAGATGGCCATAATGCAGTCAATATTAAGTTTTACAATTATCACATATGCACAAAATAAACAAATTAAAATAAATAGAAATAAATGTGACCATGAGCCAGCCCCCACGGAACTTCGTTTCTCACGGAACAGAAAATATTAATTGTACAACAAGGCTCTTTCACACACTTGTATTGCTTCATTATAAATCATATTTAATCAATAGAACACTTTAATACTTAAATTAAAACATCAAAACAAGCATCTTACATTCTCTTAATAGTATAGGGATCAAACAAAGAGAAGCGCCAACAAAATAACGGTTCCGTCAATCAAAGACACGTGGTTAAATTAGTTACAACGTGAAATCGAGCGCAGTGTACATAACATAAAACAGATTGAAATACGCCATAACACGAATATTATTCCAATATTATTTGTACAAAAAAAATGCAACCAGAATATTAGGTCACGATCGCGCTTAAAATAAAAATTGAAAAGAAAAGCACAAGGCCGCGATAATTAGTTTTTTAAATATAAGTTACAATCAAAAGCGCGTATCTTTAAATTATTGAAATTGCGTAATCAAGAAATGGAATGCGAATGCTACGCAATAATTACAAAAAAAAATAAACGCAAATTATTAAATTTGGTAAAACAAAATTTATGAACATTACGCATTTAGTTGCCAAGCTTTTTAAAGTAAATTACAGGTACCAGATGCCAAAACTTTTCTTCGAATCCCTCGACAAAAAAATGGAGCCCCTTAACGGGACTTTGTAACGGTGCTATCTGACCGGCGCATATCGAAAACCGATTGTAAAAAAATTGCGGGTAATATTTGAATTTAAATATTGATCTTTCAATATTTAATTTTTTAACAACCAACAAAGTCGAAAGTTGTAGTTTTTTGCCTCAGTTACTTTAAACATTCAAAATTTCCGGCAAACTTTCGCCATCTATGCTCGAGTAGAAGTATTATTACTAAAACAATTGCGCTAGTAGCGCCATTTATACGTGATCAACTCAATTAAATTTTAAGGTTATTGTTATTATTAGTTAGTACCTCAAAAGTAGTCGTAGCGTATTATTTTCACCTGTTGATAACGACGATGTAACGGTAAATTTACGTTTAAAAGATAAGCATGCTGTCACCGTTGCGTGCGTTGGTTGTGGGACGCCTTGGGTGTGTGCCTTTTACGTGTACACGTAAACAAACACGAGCGCCAAATTTAAATTCGTACACGTTTTAGGTATCTTTCGCCGTGAGACGCAGTAAATGGGAGCGATCAGTGTAATCATCGATAGGTAAAGATAACGACTGTTGATTAGTAATAGTACTGTGCTAGGTGTGGTGCAACCGACAGCGATGGCAAGCACCGGTCAAAGAACCATCGAAAATGGTACCGAAATTCCTTTGCGATACAACGACGAACATTGGCAACAACTATTCCGACGCGTACGTACCGTTTTCTTACTTGTTTTCATTATAGGGTTTCGTTTTTTCTTAGTACGACACGGATAATGACGGGTACATTAGTGTCGAGGAGTTGACGGCATTAATTGAGAGCCGGAATACGAGCAAGATATACCTTCGCAATGGTATCTAAAATTCACAATTGGGCCGACACAAACCAGGATGGACGGTTGAGCCTCAGAGAGTTTGTTGATATGATTCATGCACCGGAGATGCGCCCAATTTTTGGACACCTACTTAGTAGGTTTGTGAACATTATAAAAAAAGTTTCATTTAAAAATTGTTGAAAATTCAGGTATATACATTATGTTGTCCCACACCGTGTTAAAGGCCAAACAGTACCCGATGGTCAATATGAAGACGATTACACATGTTGCCCGCCACCGGTAGGGATGATTATAATATCACTCTTCGAAATTATACTGTTCTGCGTAGACATGGCGAAAGGTTCGACAATGTCGTACACCGGTCCTGTGGCTAATGCATTAATATATGATCCTCGAAGACGATATGAGGCGTGGCGATATGTGACTTACATGTTTGTGCATATAGGGTACCGCCTACTTACTGTAACAGACTCAATTTTAAACCAATTTTTTTAGGGCTCTACATTTGGTGGTCAATTTAGCCGTGCAAGTACTTCTCGGTACTCCCCTAGAAATGGTGCACCGGTGGTGGCGAGTGCTTATTATATACTTTGCGGGAGTCCTTGCCGGTTCTTTAGGAACTTCGATATCCGATCCGACTGTTAAATTGGCTGGTGCCAGTGGCGGCGTCTACTCACTCATAACCGCACACATTTCCACAATTATAATGGTAACTTACTAGACAGATTGAACCGTATTAATTAAGGGTTTTGCAGAACTGGAACGAAATGGAGTATCCTTTCGTCCAGCTCGGAATATTCCTAATCATCACCGGTTGCGACATCGGTACGGCAATCTACGACCGTTATGTGCTCGACATCAACGAGCACATCGGTTACGCCGCCCACTTCTTCGGTGCGCTCGCCGGACTACTAGTCGGTATTAACATCTTGCGTAACATTTCCGTGACGCGGAAGGAAAAAGTATGCTGGTGGATATCGATCGTCCTTTACGTACTTCTGATGGGTACCGCTTTCGTATGGAATGCCGCATTTCCGAGCTACTTTCCGCCATCCGATCGGAAATGGTATTAAATCCACTTCAAGTATTATTGTTGGGCAGCTTTTTTAAAGCACAAATTTAGTTTTTATAAGGATTTACGTCACCGGCGTGCCTAAGCAATGTTGATTCTAATTATGTATATTTTGCGTGTTAAATAAATAAATTCTTCTATCATTTAGGCCACGCCCACTGATCTGGCGCTCGACGTTAGCGGCGATACCTACCGACAATCTAACTAAACGAACACGCTGAAACGAAATTTCTACAGTTTCTAGTATTAGTTTGTTTCAAGTTAAATATGCTCCTCCTACTAATCTGGTGCTCAAATCCAACAACAACATGATCTATTAACACTCAGGGCAAGAACTAAATAAGGTATAAACCAATGGATCGTTCCCATCTTTCAACAATCTCTGGAGTCAAGATACATTCACGAAACAATAAAAACTTCGTCAAGGGTTAGGGCTCAAAAATTCTATTTTGGATTCAGAACTGTTATCTTTAAGTTCATTAAAATCCCTCGGTTAACAGATCTTCCCAATTTAAACGCCCAATAATTAAGTTAAGTGCTCAAAAATTCAACAAGAACTATAATTAAAAAATTAGGGTTTTAAATTCTAATCCTCGAGAACAAGTTAAGTTTATTCACATTGACCGATTTATAAACGGACTCAAAATTCAAATTACCTTTGTATAATATTCGTAGACAACAAAATTCAAAAACAATGTTAAACCTTAGACTTATCAAAATTGAGATTCTAATACATTACTAAGGTAAATGAAAACAAAAAAATCACAATGTAGTGTTTGATTTGATTAAAATTTAACCTAAACAAAAAATTTTGTTTAAATCCACTGCTAAACAAAATTTAAAAAAATGTGGAACTCAAAAATTCAAATGATTTAACAGCCAAACTTTCACGGCAGGTTTTAAATATCTGATCTCATTATAATTCCAAATGTGTCAAAGTTGAAACTTTCGACTTATATAGCTTGACTTGATTTAACCTCACCACATTGAAAATTCGATATGGTAAACGTTCAAAATTTATATTATTTACATTGTAGGCCAGTATAAAAACCCTATGGAAAAAAGTTCGGGCTCAAAAATTTCAAGCTAGAAAAACTACATTGGTAGTAATAATAACCTAGTTTGATTAAAATTTGACTCTTTGACAAAGTGTTCAAAATTCGAAGAGTTTCAAAAATAAACTTTTAAATTTTGAGTCTTAATTTAGAATTTGTTTGAATTTTTTATCAAACTTAAAAACTTGATTGATTCAAATCAATCATTAAAAAACACCACAAAATTCAAACATTGCGCTGGACTCAAAATTCCATTCTTAATTGAACTTACAAAACTGTTGGTTGGCTGCTGCATTTTCCAATGTTACAAATCTTAAAGTAAAAATTCAATTGACTAAACCCCAATAGATTAAGTTCACAAAAATTCGGGCTCAAAAATTCAATTTCAAGCTAGAAAAACTACATTAGTAGTAATAATAACCTAGTTTGATTAAAATATGACAAAGTGTTCAAAATTCGAAGAGTTTCAAAAATAAACTTTTAAATTTTGAGTCTTAATTTAGAGTTTGTTTTGAATTTTTATCAAACTTAAAACTTGATTGGATTCAAATCAATCATTAAAAAAAACACCACAAAATTCAAACATTAAGCGCTGGACTCAAAAATTCCATTCTTAATTGAACTTACAAAACTGTTGGTTTCGCTGCATTTTCCAATGTTACAAATCTTAAAGTAAAAATTCAATTGAGTCAACCCCAATACATTAAATTCACAAAAATTCGGGCTCAAAAATTCAATTTCAAGCTAGAAAAATTGCTGTCTTAAGCAATCCTAACCTAGTCTGAATAAAATTTGACAGTAAACGAAGTTTGAAAAAGTGTTCTAAATTCGAAGAGTTACAAAAATAAACTTTTAAATTTTGAGTTTTAAAGTTTGTTTGACAAAACCCCTAATTAAATGTGGACGTTGTTGTTGTTTTAAAAAAATGCTAGTCTAAATTTCATCAAAATTAAAACTTCATTCGATTTAAATCAACCATTAAAAAAACGATCACAAAAATCAAACATTAAGCGCTGGACTCAAAAATTCCATTCTTAATTGAACCTACAAAACTATTGGTTTCGCTGCATCTTCAAATATTAAAAATCCCAAAGTAAAAATTCAATAGACTAAACCCCAATAGATTAAGTTCACAAAAATTCGGGCTCAAAAATTCAATTTCAAGCTAGAAAACTACATTAGTAGTAATAATAACCTAGTTTGATTAAAATTTGACTCTTTGACAAAGTGTTCAAAATTCGAAGAGTTTCAAAAATAAACTTTTAAATTTTGATTCTTAATTTAAACTTTGTTTTGAATTCAATAATTAAAACTTCATTGGATTCAAATCGACCATTAAAAAATGCACCGCAAAATTCAAGCATTAAAAGCGATTAACTCAAAATTCCATTGTTAATTCAACTTACAAAACTACTAGTTTCGCTGCATCTTCCAATATTAAAAATCTCGGTGTAAAAATTCAATTGACTAAACTTAATAGATTAAAATCACAAAAATTCGTTCTCAAAAATCGAAACTGCTGTCTTAATATTTCTAAATTAGTTGTAACTAAATGAAGTTTGACAGAGTTCAATATTCGAAGAGTTTCAAAAATAAACTTTTAAATTTTGAGTCTTAACTTAGAGTTTGTTTTGAATTCAATTCACCCCTAATAAAATGTTGACAAAGCCTTCTGTTCAAATAATTCTAGCTTCTACATTTTTATCAAACTTAAAACTTGATTGGATTCAAATTAATCATTAAAAAAAACACCACAAAATTCAAACATTAAGCGCTGAACTCAAAAATTCCATTCTTAATTGAACTTACAAAACTGTTGGTTTCGCTGCATTTTCCAATATTACAAATCTTAAAGTAAAAATTCAATACACTCAACCCCAATACATTAAATTCAGAAAAGTTCGGGCTCAAAAATTCAATTTCAAGCTAGAAAAAAAGCTGTCTTAAGCAATCCTAACCTAGTCTGAATAAAATTTGACAGTAAACGAAGTTTGAAAAAGTGTTCTAAATTCGAAGAGTTACAAAAATAAACTTTTAAATTTTGAGTTTTAAAGTTTGTTTGACAAAACCCCTAATTAAATGTGGACGTTGTTGTTGTTTTAAAAAAATGCTAGAGTCTAAATTTCATCAAAATTAAAACTTCATTCGATTCAAATCAACCATTAAAAAAAGGACCACAAAATTCAAACTTTTAAATTTTGAGCCTTAATTTAAATAATGTTTTGAATTCAATTCGAAGACGAACCAATCCACAATTGCACACGGCTTCGTCACCACACTATACAGGTTTATACTGATCTTCTAGAGCACCATACATAACACTTACATCACAATACAATATTTAAAATGTACCATAAGAATAAATAAATAAATTCGCCCATAATAAAATGTTAACAAAAATTCTAGCGTCTACATTTTTATCAAGCTTAAAATTTGATTTGATTCATATTAACTATTAAAAAAAGCACCTCAAAATTCAAACATTAAGCGCTGGACTCAAAAATTCCATTCTTAATTGAACTTACAAAACTGTTGGTTTCGCTGCATTTTCCAATATTACAAATCTTAAAGTAAACATTCAATTGACTCAACCCCAATACATTAAATTCACAAACATTCGAGCTCAAAAATTCAATTTCAAGCTAGAAAAATTGCTGTTTTAAGCAATCCTAACCTAGTCTGAATAAAATTAGACAGTAAACGAAGTTTGAAAAAGTGTTCTAAATTCGAAGAGTTACAAAAATAAACTTTTAAATTTTGAGTTTTAAAGTTTGTTTGACAAAACCCCTAATTAAATGTGGACGTTGTTGTTGTTTTAAAAAATGCTAGACTAAATTTCATCAAAATTAAAACTTCATTCGATTTAAAAAACTATCACAAAATCAAACATTGCGCTGGACTCAAAAATTCCATTCTTAATTGAACCTACAAAACTATTGGTTTCGCTGCATCTTCCAATATTAAAAATCCCAAAGTAAAAATTCAATTGACTAAACCCCAATAGATTAAGTTCACAAAAATTCGGGCTCAAAAATTCAATTTCAGGCTAGGAAAACTACATTAGTAGTAATAATAACCTAGTTTGATTAAAATTTGACTCTTTGACAAAGTGTTCAAAATTCGAAGAGTTTCAAAATAAACTTTTAAATTTTGATTCGCAATTTAAAATTTGTTTTGAATTCAATAATTAAAACTTCATTGGATTCAAATCGACCATTAAAAAATGCACCGCAAAATTCAAGCATTAAAAGCGAATAACTCAAAAATTCCATTGTTAATTCAACTTACAAAACTACTAGTTTCGCTGCATCTTCCAATATTAAAAATCTCAGTGTAAAAATTCAATTGACTAAAACTTAATAGATTAAAATCACAAAAATTCGTTCTCAAAATCGAAACTGCTGTCTTAATATTTCTAAATTAGTTGTAACTAAATGAAGTTTGACAGAGTTCAATATTCGAAGAGTTTAAAAAATAAACTTTTAAATTTTGAGTCTTAATTTAGAGTTTGTTTTGAATTCAATTCACCCCTAATAAAATGTTGACAAAGCCTTCTGTTCAAATAATTCTAGCTTCTAAATTTTTATCAAACTTAAAACTTGATAGGATTCAAATCAATCATTAAAAAAAACACCACAAAATTCAAACATTAAGCGCTGGACTCAAAAATTCCATTCTTAATTGAACTTACAAAACTGTTGGTTTCGCTGCATTTTCCAATATTACAAATCTTAAAGTAAAAATTCAATTGACTCAACCCCAATACATTAAATTCACAAAAATTCGGGCTCAAAAATTCAATTTCAAGCTACAAAAATTGCTGTCTTAAGCAATCCTAACCTAGTCTGAATAAAATTTAACAGTAAACGAAGTTTAAAAAAGTGTTCTAAATTCGAAGAGTTACAAAAATAAACTTTTAAATTTTGAGTTTTAAAGTTTGTTTGACAAAACCCTTAATTAAATGTGGAGGTTGTTGTTGTTTAAAAAATGCTAGAGTCTAAATTTCATCAAAATTAAAACTTCATTCGATTCAAATCAACCATTAAAAAAAACACCACAAAATTCAAACATTAAGCGCTGGACTCAAAAATTCCATTCTTAATTGAACTTACAAAACTGTTGGTTTCTGCTGCATTTTCCAATATTACAAATCTTAAAGTAAAAATTCAATTGACTCAACCCCAATACATTAAATTCACAAAAATTCGGGCTCAAAATTCAATTTCAAGCTAGAAAATTGCTGTCTTAAGCAATCCTAACCTAGTCTGAATAAAATTTAACAGTAAACGAAGTTTGAAAAAAGTGTTCTAAATTGAAGAGTTACAAAAATAAACTTTTAAATTTTGAGTTTTAAAGTTTGTTTGACAAAACCCTAATTAAATGTGGAGGTTGTTGTTGTTGTTTAAAAAAATGCTAGAGTCTAAATTTCATCAAAATTAAAACTTCATTCGATTCAAATCAACCATTAAAAATTTTCAAACTTTTAAATTTTGAGTCTTAATTTAAATAATGTTTTGAATTCAATTCGAAGACGAACCAATCCACAATTGCACACGGCTTCGTCACCACACTATACAGGTTTATACTGATCTTCTGGGAACCATACATAACACTTACATCACAATACAATATTTAAAATGTACCATAAGAATAAATAAATAAATTCGCCCATAATAAAATGTTAACAAAAATTTAGCGTCTACATTTTTATTAAGCTTAAAATTTGATTTGATTCATATTAACCATTTAAAAAGCACCTCAAAATTCAAACATTAAGCGCCGGACTCAAAAATTCTATTGACTAAAACTAAAAAAATCAAGTTCAAAATTCAATTTCAAATACTTCCCGCGATATCTTGACAACATGTGCAGATACATAAGCTTCGAAGCTCCTCATAATCAATACGAAAAAAGCGTGAATCAAGTTGAATTTTCCGACCAGACTTTTCCGCAAATTTCCACCACATAAAAAATAAATAAATGCCGAAATCAAATCCGTAAAATAAACATTTAGTTCCCTTTCTGGAAATTCCACCCAGTCACGTACGTCGCGCCCATCGTGTCGCGTTTCGCACCTCAACTACGTCGCCAATGTGGGCTAGTGGATTAAAAAAACAAACAAATTGTTGCTTCCATCTTTTAATAATCTTTTGAGTTAAGTTTTTATTATTATTCCACGCGAAAAGCGCTGAAGCGCGCTTTAAAATTAAATTAAGTATTGAAAAATCAAAAATCGAAAATTATGAGTCCCATTTTTTCCACTCCATGCCGTCCGGCGGCTTGACCTCGACGCGATCCTTACCTATTTCGCCCCAATTCGTACTGAGAACGGTGCCGCCGCTCTCCATCTAAACAACCTCCGATCGTAAAACAACAAACGTTTACGTTTAACACCAAGACTTACGTAGCTTTTATTCATGGCCCTTTTGACGTTGTCGTCGCCTTTGCCGTAAATGTCTTGGAACAACTTATTCAACGCTTCCTCGCCGATCGGTTTCTCTTTCGCCTCCTGTTCTTTAATCTCACGTTCGATCGCTGTCCAATCTTTGCCGGGTTTCGAGGTCGGATACGAGGGAGGTCCGGCCGATACACTAGGAACTAATAATAACTAATAAACATTTGTCTGAAAAAAAAAGTACAGAACAAACCCATCACGATTTGTTTGATGTTGTCCGGTACACCGAGAGATTCCAGACGCTCCCAACGTATTCCCTCAACTTTCTTCAGTTTAACTTCAACCTACACAATCAGGACCAAGCTATGATTATGTGAATCAGAGGGATGCGCCGAAGGAGTTCGGATGGTATGTTGAAATAGAAATGAAAGTCTGAAAGGTTATACAGTTGCTGGACTACGGGACAAGAAGTACGTCGTCGCGTGATTACGACAAAGCAAGCCACGGTATTGGTGGTATTTAAAAGAAGGCGGAGCTAACCGAAAAAATGTTCAAGGCCAACTTTACATAAATTAAAAATAGATAAATATAATGAAATGTAAATAAAGCTCTAATTTTACTTTAAATCTTCAGAACTCAAAAATAAAAATTTGTAATCAACCCATGACCGACTAGATACTGATTGATTTCCTATCAACCAACACATTAACCAAAAATAAACTTTGAAATCTAATGACTTAACATTAGACCAGTTGTCTAATGATTGACTACGAAATTGATTGAAAATAAGAGCATCAAACGACTGACTCCGTACTGTTTTGGATTGTATCAAGTAACCAATTAACTCAAAATGGAATCCATAGCATATTGCTTTAATTCTTATTGTCTAATTAGTTGTGTGATGTTTGACTGTAGATAAGAGATGTTAAAAATTATTGATTGATTGGCGGACAACCCATCAAATGACTGACTACCTACTGTTTGGCTCATACCAAGTAACCAATTAACTCAAAATGGAATCCATAGCATATTGCTTTAATTCTTATTGTCTAATTAGTTGTGTGATGTTTGACTGTAGATAAGAGATGTTAAAAATTATTGATTGATTGGCGGACAACCCATCAAATGACTGACTACCTACTGTTTGGCTCATACCAAGTAACCAATTAACTCAAAATGGAATCCATAGCATATTGCTTTAATTCTTATTGTCTAATTAGTTGTGTGATGTTTGACTGTAGATAAGAGATGTTAAAAATTATTGATTGATTGGCGGACAACCCATCAAATGACTGACTACCTACTGTTTGGCTCATACCAAGTAACCAATTAACTCAAAATGGAATCCATAGCATATTGCTTTAATTCTTATTGTCTAATTAGTTGTGTGATGTTTGACTGTAGATAAGAGATGTTAAAAAAATTATTGATTGATTGGCGGACAACCCATCAAATGACTGACTACCTACTGTTTGGCTCATACCAAGTAACCAATTAACTCAAAATGGAATCCATAGCATATTGCTTTAATTCTTATTGTCTAATTAGTTGTGTGATGTTTGACTGTAGATAAGAGATGTTAAAAAAATTATTGATTGATTGGCGGACAACCCATCAAATGACTGACTACCTACTGTTTGGCTCATACCAAGTAACCAATTAACTCAAAATGGAATCCATAGCATATTGCTTTAATTCTTATTGTCTAATTAGTTGTGTGATGTTTGACTGTAGATAAGAGATGTTAAAAATTATTGATTGATTGGCGGACAACCCATCAAATGACTGACTACCTACTGTTTGGCTCATACCAAGTAACCAATTAACTCAAAATGGAATCCATAGTATATTGCTTTAATTCTTATTGTCTAATTAGTTGTGTGATGTTTGACTGTAGATAAGAGATGTTAAAAATTATTGATTGATTGGGACAACCCATCAAATGACTGACTACCTACTGTTTGGCTCATACCAAGTAACCAATTAACTCAAAATGGAATCCATAGCATATTGCTTTAATTTTATTGTCTAATTAGTTGTGTGATGTTTGACTGTAGATAAGAGATGTTAAAAATTATTGATTGATTGGCGGACAACCCATCAAATGACTGACTACCTACTGTTTGGCTCATACCAAGTAACCAATTAACTCAAAATGGAATCCATAGCATATTGCTTTAATTCTTATTGTCTAATTAGTTGTGTGATGTTTGACTGTAGATAAGAGATGTTAAAAATTATTGATTGATTGGCGGACAACCCATCAAATGACTGACTACCTACTGTTTGGCTCATACCAAGTAACCAATTAACTCAAAATGGAATCCATAGTATATTGCTTTAATTCTTATCGTCTGATTAGTTGTGTGATATTTGACTGTAGATAAGAGATGTTAAAAAAATTATTGATTGTCGGACAATCCATCAAATGACTGACTACCTACTGTGTTACACTCATACCAAGTAACCAATTAACTCAAAATGGAATCCATAGTATATTGCTTTAATTCTTATCGTCTGATTAGTAGTGTGATATTTGACTGTAGATAAGAGATGTTAAAAATTATTGATTGTCGGACAATCCATCAAATGACTGACTACCTACTGTGTTACACTCATATCAAGTAACCAATTAACTCAAAATGGAATCCATAGCATATTGCTTTAATTCTTATCGTCTGATTAGTAGTGTGATATTTGACTGTAGATAAGAGATGTTAAAAAAATTATTGATTGTCGGACAATCCATCAAATGACTGACTACCTACTGTGTTACACTCATACCAAGTAACCAATTAACTCAAAATGGAATCCATAGTATATTGCTTTAATTCTTATCGTCTGATTAGTAGTGTGATATTTGACTGTAGATAAGAGATGTTAAAAATTATTGATTGTCGGACAATCCATCAAATGACTGACTACCTACTGTGTTACACTCATATCAAGTAACCAATTAACTCAAAATGGAATCCATAGCATATTGCTTTAATTTTATCGTCTGACTAGTTGTGTGATGTTTAATTATAGATAAGAAATTATCAAAAAATTGTTGATTGACGGACAACCCATCAAATGACTGACTACCTACTGTTTGGCTCATACCAAGTAACCAATTAACTCAAAATGGAATCCATAGCATATTGCTTTAATTCTTATTGTCTAATTAGTTGTGTGATGTTTGACTGTAGATAAGATATGTTAAAAAAATTATTGATTGATTGGCGGACAATTCATCAAATGACTGACTACCTATTGTTTGCCTCATACCAAGTAACCAATTAACTCAAAATGGAATCCATAGCATATTGCTTTAATTCTTATCGTCTGATTAGTAGTGTGATATTTGACTGTAGATAAGAGATGTTAAAAAAATTATTGATTGTCGGACAATCCATCAAATGACTGACTACCTACTGTTTGGCTCATACCAAGTAACCAATTAACTCAAAATGGAATCCATAGCATATTGCTTTAATTCTTATTGTCTAATTAGTTGTGTGATGTTTGACTGTAGATAAGAGATGTTAAAAATTATTGATTGATTGGCGGACAACCCATCAAATGACTGACTACCTACTGTTTGGCTCATACCAAGTAACCAATTAACTCAAAATGGAATCCATAGTATATTGCTTTAATTCTTATCGTCTGATTAGTTGTGTGATATTTGACTGTAGATAAGAGATGTTAAAAATTATTGATTGTCGGACAATCCATCAAATGACTGACTACCTACTGTGTTACACTCATACCAAGTAACCAATTAACTCAAAATGGAATCCATAGTATATTGCTTTAATTCTTATCGTCTGATTAGTAGTGTGATATTTGACTGTAGATAAGATATGTTAAAAAAATTATTGATTGATTGGCGGACAATCCATCAAATGACTGACTACCTACTGTGTTAGACTCATACCAAGTAACCAATTAACTCAAAATGGAATCCGTAGCATATTGCTTTAATTCTTATTGTCTAATTAGTTGTGTGATGTTTGACTGTAGATAAGAGATGTTAAAAATTATTGATTGATTATGGACAATTCATCAAATGACTGACTACCTATTGTTTGGCTCATACCAAGTAACCAATTAACTCAAAATGGAATCCATAGCATATTGCTTTAATTCTTATCGTCTGATTAGTTGTGTGATATTTGACTGTAGATAAGAGATGTTAAAAATTATTGATTGTCGGACAATCCATCAAATGACTGACTACCTACTGTGTTACACTCATACCAAGTAACCAATTACCTCAAAATGGAATCCATAGCATATTGCTTCAATTTTAATTGTCTGATTAGTTGTGTGATGTTTGACTGTAGATAAGAGATGTTAAAAAAATTATTGATTGATTGGCGGACAACCCATCAAATGACTGACTACCTACTGTTTGGCTCATACCAAGTAACCAATTAACTCAAAATGGAATCCATAGCATATTGCTTTAATTCTTATCGTCTGACTAGTTGTGTGATGTTTAATTATAGATAAGAAATTATCAAAAAATTGTTGATTGACGGACAACCCATCAAATGACTGACTACCTATTGTTTGGCTCATACCAAGTAACCAATTAACTCAAAATGGAATCCATAGCATATTGCTTTAATTCTTATCGTCTGATTAGTTGTGTGATATTTGACTGTAGATAAGAGATGTTAAAAATTATTGATTGTCGGACAATCCATCAAATGACTGACTACCTACTGTGTTACACTCATATCAAGTAACCAATTAACTCAAAATGGAATCCATAGCATATTGCTTTAATTCTTATCGTCTGACTAGTTGTGTGATGTTTAATTATAGATAAGAAATTATCAAAAAATTGTTGATTGACGGACAACCCATCAAATGACTGACTACCTACTGTTTGGCTCATACCAAGTAACCAATTAACTCAAAATGGAATCCATAGTATATTGCTTTAATTCTTATCGTCTGATTAGTAGTGTGATATTTGACTGTAGATAAGAGATGTTAAAAAAATTATTGATTGTCGGACAATCCATCAAATGACTGACTACCTACTGTGTTACACTCATATCAAGTAACCAATTAACTCAAAATGGAATCCATAGCATATTGCTTTAATTCTTATCGTCTGACTAGTTGTGTGATGTTTAATTATAGATAAGAAATTATCAAAAAATTGTTGATTGACGGACAACCCATCAAATGACTGACTACCTACTGTTTGGCTCATACCAAGTAACCAATTAACTCAAAATGGAATCCATAGCATATTGCTTTAATTCTTATCGTCTGATTAGTAGTGTGATATTTGACTGTAGATAAGAGATGTTAAAAAAATTATTGATTGTCGGACAATCCATCAAATGACTGACTACCTACTGTGTTACACTCATACCAAGTAACCAATTAACTCAAAATGGAATCCATAGCATATTGCTTTAATTTTAATGGTCTGATTAGTTGTGTGATGTTTGACTGTAGATAAGAGATGTTAAAAATTATTGATTGGCGGACAATTCATCAAATGACTGACTACCTATTGTTTGGCTCATACTAAGTGACTAATTAACTCAAAATGGAATCCATAGCATATTACTTTAATTCTTATCGTCTGATTAGTTGTGTGATATTTGACTGTAGATAAGAGATGTTAAAAAAATTATTGATTGTCGGACAATCCATCAAATGACTGACTACCTACTGTGTTACACTCATACCAAGTAACCAATTAACTCAAAATGGAATCCATAGCATATTGCTTTAATTTTAATGGTCTGATTAGTTGTGTGATGTTTGACTGTAGATAAGAGATGTTAAAAAAATGATTGATTGGCGGACAATTCATCAAATGACTGACTACCTATTGTTTGGCTCATACTAAGTGACTAATTAACTCAAAATGGAATCCATAGCATATTACTTTCATTCTTATCGTCCGATTAGTTGTGTGATATTTGACTGTAGATAAGAGATGTTAAAAAAATTATTGATTGTCGGACAATTCATTAAATGACTGACTATCTACTGTGTTACACTCATACCAACTAACCAATTAACTCAAAATGGAATCCATAGCATATTGCTTTAATTTTAATGGTCTGATTAGTTGTGTGATGTTTGACTGTAGATAAGAGATGTTAAAAAAATGATTGATTGGCGGACAATTCATCAAATGACTGACTACCTATTGTTTGGCTCATACTAAGTGACTAATTAACTCAAAATGGAATCCATAGCATATTACTTTCATTCTTATCGTCCGATTAGTTGTGTGATATTTGACTGTAGATAAGAGATGTTAAAAAAATTATTGATTGTCGGACAATTCATTAAATGACTGACTATCTACTGTGTTACACTCATACCAACTAACCAATTAACTCAAAATGGAATCCATAGCATATTGCTTTAATTTTAATGGTCTGATTAGTTGTGTGATGTTTGACTGTAGATAAGAGATGTTAAAAATGATTGATTGGCGGACAATTCATCAAATGACTGACTACCTATTGTTTGGCTCATACTAAGTGACTAATTAACTCAAAATGGAATCCATAGCATATTACTTTCATTCTTATCGTCCGATTAGTTGTGTGATATTTGACTGTAGATAAGAGATGTTAAAAATTATTGATTGTCGGACAATTCATTAAATGACTGACTATCTACTGTGTTACACTCATACCAACTAACCAATTAACTCAAAATGGAATCCATAGCATATTGCTTTAATTTTAATGGTCTGATTAGTTGTGTGATGTTTGACTGTAGATAAGAGATGTTAAAAAATGATTGATTGGCGGACAATTCATCAAATGACTGACTACCTATTGTTTGGCTCATACTAAGTGACTAATTAACTCAAAATGGAATCCATAGCATATTACTTTCATTCTTATCGTCCGATTAGTTGTGTGATATTTGACTGTAGATAAGAGATGTTAAAAATTATTGATTGTCGGACAATCCATCAAATGACTGACTATCTACTGTGTTACACTCATACCAAGTAACCAATTAACTCAAAATGGAATCCATAGCATATTGCTTTAATTCTTATCGTCTGATTAGTTGTGTGATATTTGACTGTAGATAAGAGATGTTAAAAAATTATTGATTGTCGGACAATCCATCAAATGACTGACTACCTACTGTGTTACACTCATACCAAGTAACCAATTAACTCAAAATGGAATCCATAGCATATTGCTTTAATTCTTATCGTCTGATTAGTAGTGTGATATTTGACTGTAGATAAGAGATGTTAAAAATTATTGATTGTCGGACAATCCATCAAATGACTGACTACCTACTGTGTTACACTCATATCAAGTAACCAATTAACTCAAAATGGAATCCATAGCATATTGCTTTAATTCTTATCGTCTGACTAGTTGTGTGATGTTTAATTATAGATAAGAAATTATCAAAATTGTTGATTGACGGACAACCCATCAAATGACTGACTACCTACTGTTTGGCTCATACCAAGTAACCAATTAACTCAAAATGGAATCCATAGCATATTGCTTTAATTCTTATTGTCTAATTAGTTGTGTGATGTTTGACTGTAGATAAGATATGTTAAAAAAATTATTGATTGATTGGCGGACAATTCATCAAATGACTGACTACCTATTGTTTGGCTCATACCAAGTAACCAATTAACTCAAAATGGAATCCATAGCATATTGCTTTAATTCTTATCGTCTGATTAGTAGTGTGATATTTGACTGTAGATAAGAGATGTTAAAAATTATTGATTGTCGGACAATCCATCAAATGACTGACTACCTACTGTGTTACACTCATATCAAGTAACCAATTAACTCAAAATGGAATCCATAGCATATTGCTTTAATTCTTATCGTCTGACTAGTTGTGTGATGTTTAATTATAGATAAGAAATTATCAAAAATTGTTGATTGACGGACAACCCATCAAATGACTGACTACCTACTGTTTGGCTCATACCAAGTAACCAATTAACTCAAAATGGAATCCATAGCATATTGCTTTAATTCTTATTGTCTAATTAGTTGTGTGATGTTTGACTGTAGATAAGAGATGTTAAAAAAATTATTGATTGATTGGCGGACAATTCATCAAATGACTGACTACCTACTGTGTTAGACTCATACCAAGTAACCAATTAACTCAAAATGGAATCCATAGCATATTGCTTTAATTCTTATTGTCTAATTAGTTGTGTGATGTTTGACTGTAGATAAGAGATGTTAAAAATTATTGATTGATTGGCGGACAATTCATCAAATGACTGACTACCTATTGTGTTGGACTCATACCAAGTAACCAATTAACTCAAAATGGAATCCATAGCATATTGCTTTAATTCTTATCGTCTGATTAGTTGTGTGATGTTTGACTGTAGATAAGAGATGTTAAAAAATTATTGATTGTCGGACAATCCATCAAATGACTGACTACCTATTGTTTGCCTCATACCAAGTAACCAATTAACTCAAAATGGAATCCATAGCATATTGCTTTAATTTTATCGTCTGATTAGTTGTGTGATATTTGACTGTAGATAAGAGATGTTAAAAAATTATTGATTGTCGGACAATCCATCAAATGACTGACTACCTACTGTGTTACACTCATACCAAGTAACCAATTAACTCAAAATGGAATCCATAGCATATTGCTTTAATTTTAATTGTCTGATTAGTTGTGTGATGTTTGACTGTAGATAAGAGATGTTAAAAATGATTGATTGGCGGACAACCCATCAAATGACTGACTACCTATTGTTTGGCTCATACCAAGTAACCAATTAACTCAAAATGGAATCCATAGCATATTGCTTTAATTCTTATCGTCTGATTAGTTGTGTGATATTTGACTGTAGATAAGAGATGTTAAAAAATTATTGATTGTCGGACAATCCATCAAATGACTGACTACCTACTGTTTGGCTCATACCAAGTAACCAATTAACTCAAAATGGAATCCATAGCATATTGCTTTAATTCTTATCGTCTGATTAGTTGTGTGATATTTGACTGTAGATAAGAGATGTTAAAAAAATTATTGATTGTCGGACAATCCATCAAATGACTGACTACCTACTGTGTTACACTCATATCAAGTAACCAATTAACTCAAAATGGAATCCATAGCATATTGCTTTAATTCTTATCGTCTGACTAGTTGTGTGATGTTTAATTATAGATAAGAAATTATCAAAAAATTGTTGATTGACGGACAACCCATCAAATGACTGACTACCTACTGTTTGGCTCATACCAAGTAACCAATTAACTCAAAATGGAATCCATAGCATATTGCTTTAATTCTTATCGTCTGATTAGTTGTGTGATATTTGACTGTAGATAAGAGATGTTAAAAATTATTGATTGTCGGACAATCCATCAAATGACTGACTACCTACTGTGTTACACTCATATCAAGTAACCAATTAACTCAAAATGGAATCCATAGCATATTGCTTTAATTCTTATCGTCTGACTAGTTGTGTGATGTTTAATTATAGATAAGAAATTATCAAAAAATTGTTGATTGACGGACAACCCATCAAATGACTGACTACCTACTGTTTGGCTCATACCAAGTAACCAATTAACTCAAAATGGAATCCATAGCATATTGCTTTAATTCTTATCGTCTGATTAGTTGTGTGATATTTGACTGTAGATAAGAGATGTTAAAAATTATTGATTGTCGGACAATCCATCAAATGACTGACTACCTACTGTGTTACACTCATATCAAGTAACCAATTAACTCAAAATGGAATCCATAGCATATTGCTTTAATTTTATCGTCTGACTAGTTGTGTGATGTTTAATTATAGATAAGAAATTATCAAAAATTGTTGATTGACGGACAACCCATCAAATGACTGACTACCTACTGTTTGGCTCATACCAAGTAACCAATTAACTCAAAATGGAATCCATAGTATATTGCTTTAATTCTTATCGTCTGATTAGTTGTGTGATATTTGACTGTAGATAAGAGATGTTAAAAATTATTGATTGTCGGACAATCCATCAAATGACTGACTACCTACTGTGTTACACTCATACCAAGTAACCAATTAACTCAAAATGGAATCCATAGCATATTGCTTTAATTTTAATGGTCTGATTAGTTGTGTGATGTTTGACTGTAGATAAGAGATGTTAAAAAATTATTGATTGGCGGACAATTCATCAAATGACTGACTACCTATTGTTTGGCTCATACTAAGTGACTAATTAACTCAAAATGGAATCCATAGCATATTACTTTAATTCTTATCGTCTGATTAGTTGTGTGATATTTGACTGTAGATAAGAGATGTTAAAAAAATTATTGATTGTCGGACAATCCATCAAATGACTGACTACCTACTGTGTTACACTCATACCAAGTAACCAATTAACTCAAAATGGAATCCATAGCATATTGCTTTAATTTTAATGGTCTGATTAGTTGTGTGATGTTTGACTGTAGATAAGAGATGTTAAAAATGATTGATTGGCGGACAATTCATCAAATGACTGACTACCTATTGTTTGGCTCATACTAAGTGACTAATTAACTCAAAATGGAATCCATAGCATATTACTTTCATTCTTATCGTCCGATTAGTTGTGTGATATTTGACTGTAGATAAGAGATGTTAAAAATTATTGATTGTCGGACAATTCATTAAATGACTGACTATCTACTGTGTTACACTCATACCAACTAACCAATTAACTCAAAATGGAATCCATAGCATATTGCTTTAATTTTAATGGTCTGATTAGTTGTGTGATGTTTGACTGTAGATAAGAGATGTTAAAAATGATTGATTGGCGGACAATTCATCAAATGACTGACTACCTATTGTTTGGCTCATACTAAGTGACTAATTAACTCAAAATGGAATCCATAGCATATTACTTTCATTCTTATCGTCCGATTAGTTGTGTGATATTTGACTGTAGATAAGAGATGTTAAAAAAATTATTGATTGTCGGACAATTCATTAAATGACTGACTATCTACTGTGTTACACTCATACCAACTAACCAATTAACTCAAAATGGAATCCATAGCATATTGCTTTAATTTTAATGGTCTGATTAGTTGTGTGATGTTTGACTGTAGATAAGAGATGTTAAAAATGATTGATTGGCGGACAATTCATCAAATGACTGACTACCTATTGTTTGGCTCATACTAAGTGACTAATTAACTCAAAATGGAATCCATAGCATATTACTTTCATTCTTATCGTCCGATTAGTTGTGTGATATTTGACTGTAGATAAGAGATGTTAAAAAAATTATTGATTGTCGGACAATTCATTAAATGACTGACTATCTACTGTGTTACACTCATACCAACTAACCAATTAACTCAAAATGGAATCCATAGCATATTGCTTTAATTTTAATGGTCTGATTAGTTGTGTGATGTTTGACTGTAGATAAGAGATGTTAAAAAATGATTGATTGGCGGACAATTCATCAAATGACTGACTACCTATTGTTTGGCTCATACTAAGTGACTAATTAACTCAAAATGGAATCCATAGCATATTACTTTCATTCTTATCGTCCGATTAGTTGTGTGATATTTGACTGTAGATAAGAGATGTTAAAAAATTATTGATTGTCGGACAATTCATTAAATGACTGACTATCTACTGTGTTACACTCATACCAACTAACCAATTAACTCAAAATGGAATCCATAGCATATTGCTTTAATTTTAATGGTCTGATTAGTTGTGTGATGTTTGACTGTAGATAAGAGATGTTAAAAAATGATTGATTGGCGGACAATTCATCAAATGACTGACTACCTATTGTTTGGCTCATACTAAGTGACTAATTAACTCAAAATGGAATCCATAGCATATTACTTTCATTCTTATCGTCCGATTAGTTGTGTGATATTTGACTGTAGATAAGAGATGTTAAAAAAATTATTGATTGTCGGACAATCCATCAAATGACTGACTATCTACTGTGTTACACTCATACCAACTAACCAATTAACTCAAAATGAAATCCATAGCATATTGCTTTAATTCTTATCGTCTGACTAGTTGTGTGATGTTTGATTGTAGATAAGAAATTATCAAAAAATTGTTGATTGTCGGACAATCCATCAAATGACTGACTACCTACTGTGTTACACTCATACCAACTAACCAATTAACTCAAAATGAAATCCATAGCATATTGCTTTAATTTTATCGTCTGACTAGTTGTGTGATGTTTGATTGTAGATAAGAAATTATCAAAAAATTGTTGATTGTCGGACAATCCATCAAATGACTGACTACCTACTGTGTTACACTCATACCAAGTAACCAATTAACTGAAAATGGAATCCATAGCATATTGCTTTAATTCTTATTGTCTGATTAGTAGTGTGATGTTTGACTGTAGATGATCAAAAAATTATTGATTGGCGGACAATCCATCAAACGACTGACTATATAGTTTGATTCGGTACCAATTGACTGAGTAACTAAATTAGATTTAGAGTCTAATGACTTAATTCTCATAGTCGCGCTAACTGCCTGATAGATCAAAAACGATCTAAAATGATTGATTGGCGGATAAACCATCAAATGATTTGACTACCATCGGGTTGACTCTCTGCAAGCTGTAGAGATTCGATTAGCCGTGGTATGATTAACTACGAGGATCAAAAGTAAATTAAAACTGGTTAACGGAGAAACAATCAAATGACTGACTAAATACTGCTGGGATATTCCAAACTGATTCACAGCCTACTGATTTAATTCTTATTGGCTGACAAATTAAATAACTGAGTATCAATTGTTTCACTCTCTACCGAGTGACTGACAAACTCGGAAGAATTTATAGATTAAAAATAATATACAATACATTAAGAAAGCTGCCTCCTTAAGTTGGCATCAAGTTAGCAAGGCACAAAAATTTTTTAGAACAATGCGTCAAAATTTTTTCCCTACAACTAATTAATGGCAAAGCAGCGGCAAATTCTCCACTTATTAGTTTTTCAATATCGCCATTTTTAAAAAGATGATATTAAGTTAGAAAGACAAAAATTTTTTTTGAACAAAGCCCTAAATTTTTTTCCCCCACAACTAATTATCGGCAAAGCAGTGGCAAATACTCCTCTTCTTAATTTTTCAATACCGCCATTATTAAAGAAGTTGCCTCCCTTAGCCAGACAACAAAAATTTTTTTGAACAAAGCGCCATATTTTTTCGCTACAAATAATTAAAAACAAAACAGCGCCAAATACTCCACTTATCAGTTTTTCAATATCGCCATTTTTAAAAAGATGATATTAAGTTAGCGAGACAACAAAACTTTTTTTGAACAATAAAACGTCAAATTTTTTTCCCTACAACTAATTAACGGCAAAACAGCAGCAAAATTCTCCACTTTTTAAGTTTTCAATATCGCCATTTTTTAAAAAGTTGTCTCTCTAACTTGATATTAAGTTAGAAAGACAACAAAAATTTTTTTTTAACAAAGCCCTAAATTTTTTTCCCCCACAACTAATTATCGGCAAAGCAGTGGCAAATACTCCTCTTCTTAATTTTTCAATACCGCCATTTTTAAAGAAGTTGCCTCCCTTAGCCAGACAACAAAAATTTTTTTGAACAAAGCGCCAAATTTTTTCGCTACAAATAATTAAAAACAAAACAGCGCCAAATACTCCACTTTTTAGTTTTTCGATATCTCCGTCATTAAAGAAGTTGACTCCTTAAGTTAGCGAAACAACAAATTTTTTTTTAACAGAGCGCCAACATTTTTTCCCTACAACTAATTAACGGAAAAACATCATCGGCAAATTATCCACTACTTAGTTTTTCAATGTCACCATTATTAAAAAAATTTCCTCCCTAAGTTGATAATAAGTTAGCGAGACTTCAAAATTTTTTTTGAACAAAGCGCCAACATTTTTTCCTACAACTAATTATGGGTAAAACAGCGACAAATTCTTCACTTCTTAGTTTTTCAATATCGCCATTTATAAAGAAGTTGAATCCCTAAGTTGATATTAAGTTAGCGAAACAACATATTTTTTTTTAACAAAGCACCAATTATTTTTCCCTACAACTAATTAAAGGCAAAACAGCAGCAGAATTCTGCACTTTTTAGGTTTTCAATATGATATCATTACAGAAGTTGCCTCCTTAAGTTGATATTAAGTTAGCAAGACAAAAAATGTTTTAGAACAAGGCGCCAAAATTCTTTCCCTACAACTAATTAACGGCAAAGCAGCGGCAAATTTTCCACTTCTTAGTTTTTCAATATCGCCATTTTTAAAGCAGTTGCCTCTATAAGTTGATATTAAGTTAGAGAGTCAAAAATTGTTTTGAATAAAGCGCCAAAATTTTTTTCCCCACAACTAATTAAGAGCAAAACAGCAGCAGAATTCTGCACTTTTAGGTTTTCAGTATGATATCATTACAGAAGTTGCCCCCTTAAGTTGATATCAAGTTAGCAAGACAAAAAAATTTTTTAGAAAAAGGCGCCAAAATTTTTTCCCTACAACTAATTAACGGCAAAGCAGTGGCAAATTTTCCACTTCTTAGTTTTTCAATATGGTATCATTACAGAAGTTGTCTCCTTGTTGATATCAAGTTAGCAAGACAAAACGTTTTTTAAAACAAAGCGCCAAAATTTTTCCCTACAACTAATTAACGGCAAAACAGCAGCAAAATTCTCTACTTTTTAGGTTTTCAATATGGTATCATTACAGAAGTTGCCTCCTTAAGTTGATATCAAGTTAGCAAGACAAAAATTTTTAGAACAAGGCGCCAAAATTTTTTCCCCCACAACTAATTATCGACAAAACAGTGGCAAATACTCCACTTCTTAATTTTTCAATATCACCATTTTTAAAGAAGTTGCCTCCCTAAGTTGATATTAAGTTAGCGAGACATAATTGTTTTAAACAAAGCGCCAAAATTTTTTTCCATACAACTAATTAACGGCAAAACAGCAGCACAATTCTGCACTTTTTAGGTTTTCAGTATGATATCATTACAGAAGTTGCCCCTTAAGTTGATATCAAATTAGCAAGACAAAAAATTTTTAGAAAAAGGCGCCAAAATTTTTCCCTACAACTAATTAACGGCAAAGCAGTGGCAAATTTTCCACTTCTTAGTTTTTCAATATGGTATCATTACAGAAGTTGTCTCCTTGTTGATATCAAGTTAGCAAGACAAAACGTTTTTAAAACAAAGCGCCAAAATTTTTTCCCTACAACTAATTAACGGCAAAACAGCAGCAAAATTTCTACTTTTAGGTTTTCAATATGGTATCATTACAGAAGTTGCCTCCTTAGTTGATATCAAGTTAGCAAGACAAACAATTTTTTAGAAAAAGGCGCCAAAATTTTTTCCCTACAACTAATTAACGGCAAAGCAGTGGCAAATTTTCCACTTCTTAGTTTTTCAATATGGTATCATTACAGAAGTTGTCTCCTTAAGTTGATATCAAGTTAGCAAGACAAAACGTTTTTAAAACAAAGCGCCAAAATTTTTTCCTACAACTAATTAACGGCAAAACAGCAGCAAAATTCTCTACTTTTAGGTTTTCAATATGGTATCATTACAGAAGTTGCCTCCTTGTTGATATCAAGTTAGCAAGACAAAAAATTTTTTAGAACAAGGCGCCAAAATTTTTCCCCACAACTAATTATCGACAAAACAGTGGCAAATACTCCACTTCTTAATTTTTCAATATCACCATTTTAAAGAAGTTGCCTCCCTAAGTTGATATTAAGTTAGCGAGACATAATTGTTTTAAACAAAGCGCCAAAATTTTTTTCCATACAACTAATTAACGGCAAAACAGCAGCACAATTCTGCACTTTTTAGGTTTTCAGTATGATATCATTACAGAAGTTGCCCCCTTAAGTTGATATCAAATTAGCAAGACAAAAAAATTTTTTAGAAAAAGGCGCCAAAATTTTTTCCCTACAACTAATTAACGGCAAAGCAGTGGCAAATTTTCCACTTCTTAGTTTTTCAATATGGTATCATTACAGAAGTTGTCTCCTTAAGTTGATATCAAGTTAGCAAGACAAAACGTTTTTTAAAACAAAGCGCCAAAATTTTTTCCCTACAACTAATTAACGGCAAAACAGCAGCAAAATTCTCTACTTTTTAGGTTTTCAATATGGTATCATTACAGAAGTTGCCTCCTTAAGTTGATATCAAGTTAGCAAGACAAACAATTTTTTTAGAAAAAGGCGCCAAAATTTTTTCCCTACAACTAATTAACGGCAAAGCAGTGGCAAATTTTCCACTTCTTAGTTTTTCAATATGGTATCATTACAGAAGTTGTCTCCTTAAGTTGATATCAAGTTAGCAAGACAAAACGTTTTTTAAAACAAAGCGCCAAAATTTTTTCCCTACAACTAATTAACGGCAAAACAGCAGCAAAATTCTCTACTTTTTAGGTTTTCAATATGGTATCATTACAGAAGTTGCCTCCTTAAGTTGATATCAAGTTAGCAAGACAAAAAAATTTTTTAGAACAAGGCGCCAAAATTTTTTCCCCCACAACTAATTATCGACAAAACAGTGGCAAATACTCCACTTCTTAATTTTTCAATATCACCATTTTTAAAGAAGTTGCCTCCCTAAGTTGATATTAAGTTAGCGAGACATAATTGTTTTAAACAAAGCGCCAAAATTTTTTTCCCTACAACTAATTAACGGCAAAACAGCAGCAAAATTCTCTACTTTTTAGGTTTTCAATATGGTATCATTACAGAAGTTGCCTCCTTAAGTTGATATCAAGTTAGCGGGACAACCAACAATTTTTTTAAAGAAAGAGCGCTAAAATTTTTTTCCACAACTAATTAACGGCAAAACAACGGCAAATTCTCTACGTTGATAATTAGTTTATCAAAAACTCCATCATTAAAGAGGTTGCTTGCCTAACTGGGTAGGAAGTTAGCGAGACAACAATAATTATTTTTGAACAAAGCCCTAAATTTTTTTCCTCACAACTAATTATCGTCAAAACAGCGGCAAATACTTCACTTTCTAGTTTTTCAATATTGCTCTTATTAAGGAAGCTGCCTCCCTAAATGTTGTTTTGCTAACTTGATGGACGTTATTTACAATCTATCTGTTTGACTTTATTTAAACAGCTTAATCATAACATTAATAAATATATCCCAATGTATAACAAAATGTTTAGAATTCTACCCTTATACGCAATAAACGACACCGCGTGCGGGTGTCATAAATCGTCTTTTTAATGTCTTGACGTGACATAAAATGCCCTTTACATTATCTAACAAAATTTTTACAGTGTCAGACTGACTAATTATAAGTAGTAATTAGATTTAGTGTCGAATGACTTAAATCTAATTATCTGACTAGCTGCACTGTGACAGACTATACGTCAAAAAATTACTGATTAAAAAAATGACAGATTAAGGGAGAAACTTTTTTAGAAAAGGAATCATTACTAAGCCATTAAAATTCGTTGAAACATGGCTATTAGTAGAAAAGGGCGATGAACAACAGTGGTCTGAACATATTTGGTTCAGGAGATCCTCCAATCACAAACCTCATAAAGTAAGGAGGTTTCACAAGGGCCTTACTATTCATTTATTACTCCAATAAAATCTGCATAATATTCGAGTTCAGCTCATTCATAACCCTAACAGTGGCTTCAGATTTAATTGTTACGTACCTTCGCCGAACTGATCTTGTAACTACATTCTTGGGGGTTAATTTCGTGAGCTACTTTAAGGACCCTATCGTGCACACCAGCATCCGGTAAGGACAGACAAATCGAAACGGTGTCGTCCGTAAACTGAATCTGAGCGTTGTCTTTATCCACATTCTTCACCAATATCGTTATAACTACTGTTGCTTCAGTCTGATACCAATCATATTTAATTTCTGGGGACACCTACAAACAACATTTAACAAAACTAAACCCCAAACTGTTATGAAAAGAAAAACCTTAGCATTTTCTTCCATTTAGCATTAGATTTCTCTGTCACTGGCACTTGTGTAAAAATAAACGTGAAGTTGGTTGCGAAAACCACGTGGTCACCTATCTTCACCAACTAACCAGTGGCGTATCAACGACGCGGAAAAAGGTAACGAAAAAAGAAACCCTGCCACAAATTTATTTAAACAGCTTAATCATAACATTAATAAATATATCCCAATGTATAACAAAATGTTTAGAATTCTACCCTTATACGCAATAAACGACACCGCGTGCGGGTGTCATAAATCGTCTTTTTAATGTCTTGACGTGACATAAAATGCCCTTTACATTATCTAACAAAATTTTTACAGTGTCATAATAAAATTTATAAAAGAAAAATAAATTCTTAAAAGTATAATGAGAGATCGTACGGTTTGGATTATTTTGAGTTGTATCATCTTATTACGCTACTTAGCTTATACTGGCCCCACGTACTGGCAAAAGTTCAATTCGTTGCTGTACACTAAATACAAAAATAATATACAATAACCTCCTCTCCACTCGTCTCAAAAATTAATATCAGTAGTATAAAACTTATTGCTAGCTTAACTCTATAATTGCACTTGGTAGGGAAACTGGCAAGTAACGCTTAAGCATAAGAATTTGTGCAAGCATTGTTTTGTTAGTAGTGGAATTGGTGCGATGCTGGCTCGTCTATTTAACGCGCTTATTGTTAATACTGGAGCGAAACGCCCAGCGTCGCGCCAAAATCTTAAACTCTAGATAAAAGTTACTGGAAGACATTCGTTCCCTAAACATAATAAACTTTACTTGGCCTTTCTACTGGCATCGTGTTCCATTTTTTTATACAGTGTAGGTACTTAATTATCACTAATCGAAAAAAGAAAAACAAAAAATTATCTAAGCTCGTAAAACCTAAGGCACAAGATTTCGCCCGGACAGATCGAAACAACAACAAAAAAAAAAGAATTTCCTACGACGGCAACTGAGTTAATGTCGCTTCATGTGCAACGACAGGTGGTCGGATCGACTGAAAGATCTCTGGCAGAGGTGACATCGAAACGGTTTTTGGCCGGTGTGTTTGCGGTAGTGTCGCGTGAGCTCGTCCGAGCGAGCGAATTTCCACGTGCATCCTTCCCACGAACACTGATACGGTTTTTCGCCTGAAAATTAAGTCAAAAAAATTAAGCGTCGAAGACGTTAGTTGGGATGTACGAACCGGTATGCGTTCGCTTGTGCGCCTTCAGGTGCGAACTTTTCGTGTAGACTTTGTGACAACCGACCACGTCGCATCTGTGGACTTTTCTTCGTCGTACCGTCGCGTCTTCGGGACGATCTTCGTAGTTGTTGTTGTTTAGCGGCTCGTTGTGTGATTGATCTACTACTGGCACGCACGTTTGTTTGTGAATTGATCTACAACAAATAATTTCATTAAAAAAACTTATAACAAACTTTTTATTTATAAGAAGAAAGAAGAAGAGTTCTTCGCAATCAGATCAATAAGAAGGAAGAAACATAAGAAAAACGGTTGATTTGACGGTTAAAAGAAGAAGAATAGATTGTCGTCCGCCAAAAAATGAAGAAGAACAAGAAAAAAGACGCGTTTGATGAAATCTTCAGAAGAAGAAGGAGAAGAAGAAAAATAGCAGACTCGTCTCCCAAGAAATGAAGAAAACAGTTGGGTTCAATACTGGGTTCGTCAACAAAGAAAAAAGACGCATTTGATAAAATCTTCAGAAGTTGAAGAAGAAAAAAAAAAAGAAACAGAGAGGAGTTGGCTTTTAGTCGGATGAAGTTTTTCTATTGAATACAGTTAAGTAGTAGTCTACGCGATCAAATAAAAAAATTAAAGGAGAGAAATTTTAACTGTAATCCATCAAAAATGAAGAATAAACTGGTTTAATTCAGTTTTTTTAATAAAAAAATAAAAACAGAAAAAGAACAGGTCAGAACATACATACAAATTAAGGCACTATCTGACCAAACAAAGTTGAAGAAGAAGAAACAAATGAGAATAAAACATTCTGTAAGATCAGAGAAATGAAGAGAAAAAAATTAAAACATTTGATTTTTCTAAACACAAAAAAGAACAAGAAGAAGAATATTTTTATTCAAAAAAGAAAATCTATTTGTTTATTTAAAAACGGAAAAAGAAGATTCCATAAGAGTTTTTTCAATGAAGAAGAATAAGACAGCGATAAAGAAAAGAAGAAGAAACAATAAATTATGAGTGATCAAACCAATTGTTTCATAAAAAAGAGAAGAAAAATAAAATGTAAAATTAAAGAAAAGAAAGAAGAAAGAAGATAATTTAGGAAAGAGAAACTGCCATAAACTGACAAAGATAATTTCTTAACAAAGTAAAAATAGAAGAAACATCAGTTTGCATAACCTGATAAAATTTTTAATAAAGAAAGAAAAACTTTAAAACTAATTTTTTGACACATATAAGAAGTAGGAAAGAGATAAATCTTTATTCTTAAAACAATAAAGGCGCAGGTCATTCTTTATAATGAAGACAGGGAAGAATGAGAAGAACATCTAACAAGATGAAGATGTTATTTAACACAAAGAGAAACGATAAAAATGTTAAATAAGTGGGAAAAACGCAAATAAATAGTTTTTTATTAAGAAAAGAAGAAGGAGAAGAGTGTGATTAGATCTGATTTTTAATAAAAAAAGAAGATACATTTTGGGTTTTCTAAACCCGAAGAATTGGGTTTTAATCCAAAGAAGAAATGAAGAAAGGCAAGTATTAATTGTTACAGCGATAAAGGCGCATGCATCTAAATTTGTTTATTCATGAAAGAAGAATTAAGAAGAAAAAGTAGAATGAGAAAACGACAAAAACATCAACTATACTTCTTTACCCCCCTCTCAACTTAAATTCAATCTCGATTATTGGTACACTTGTAAGAGAGGATTATAAAAATTCAATTAAACTAAATGTTTAATTTTGGGCTCTTCGATCAAAAAACTGCGTCAAAGTAACAAAGTAAAGAATATAAATGCTCCTTTTTAAACCTCAAAGAGGCAGGGATTTGACGTTTGAAAAAAATAATCACAACGAAGAAGAAGACACGCTTGGTTTTTTTTTTAATAAAAGAAGAAGCAGAAGATGAGAAACACATAAAGTGCAAAAAAGTGGCAGAGAAGAGACCAGAAACATACATAATAACTCCCATTTTTTTAGGAAAAAAAGAAATAAGAAGACAAAGAAGAAAGAAGATAATAATCAATTCACTTAAACAAATCTTTTTTAACATGCAGACTAAGTATTAATTCTTGAAGCGATGAAGATTTAGGTGATTTAATTTAATTATTTTAAAAAAGAAGAAAGCAGAAAACTCGCGTGATTTTTTTAACAAGAAAAAGAAGAGGTTGAAGATAATAAACTTCGTTTTTCTTAAAACCAAGAAGAAGAGCAAGAAGTATTAATTCTTGAAGCAACGCGAAGATTTTTCATCGAGAAGAAGAATGAGAAAATGAAGAACTTTTCGTTCCAAAACTAGCATAAGTAATCAACTGTTAGTTAACATAATGCAACAAAGAATTTTTAACACTAAGAAACGAAGTAAGAAAGAACAATAGCGCATGATTACTGGTTCTTGTTTAACAAGAAGAAGAAGAAGAAGAAGAAATAAAACATTGTGCGTAATCGAACCAATTGTTTTATAAAAACGAGAAGAATGATAAGATAAAAAGTAAAAGTTAAAGAAAAGAGTATTAGAAAAAAAGAAGAAAGAAGACGTTTTATGAAAAAGAAACTGCCATAAACTGACAAAGAAAAAGTATAGACATACGTAATTAACTCTTTTAACTTGGCCTGTAGTTTACATAAAGCGACGAAGATAATTTCTTGACAAAGTAAAAACAGAAGAAACATCAGATAAAATAAATACTAACATTCAACAAATTGATAAAATGACAGAGAAAAAAGTAATCAGGTAATGAGTGGAAGAAGAAAGAAAGAAAACGCGTATAATTTAATAATGAAAGAGAAAACTTTAACATTAATTCTTTAACACGAAGAAGAAGTAGGAAAGACATCTTCATTCTTAAAACTATAATCGCGCAGGCGATTCCTTTTAATGAAGAAAGGGAAGAATAAGAAGAAGATGTGACTATAAACCTAAATGTTTAATGTTGAGCAACGTTTCGCCTTCTTTGTGTAAAGATCTTCGACCAAAAAAAGAATAACAAAAAAGAAAAAGACACGCTTGGTCAAGATCATTTTTTTTAACAAAAGAAGAAGCAGAAGATGAGAAAGATGTTTGTCTTTCGTTCAAGAAAGTGCGAAAACGTGACAGAGAAAAGACTATTAACTATAAACTATAAACCGGCGAAAGAAGAAACAAGAGGAAGATAATCAACTTCTTTTTCTTAAAAATGGAATAATTCACTCAAATCTTTTTTACCTTGCAGAATAAGCATTAAATCTTATGCAGCGATGAAAATTTAGGTGATTTAATTTAATTATTTTGAAAAAGAAGAAAGCAGAAGACTCTCGTGATTTTTTTTAATAACAAAGAGAAGAATTGGAATTGGTTTTTTTCTTAAAATGGAGAAGGAGAGCAAGAAAAATAAATATTAATTAATTCTTGAAGCAACGCGCATGATCTGATCAAATTTTTAATAAAGAAAGAGAAGAAAGAGAAGATAATGATCAACTCCGTTCTTCTTAAATGAGAACAGTTCACTTTAAATCCAATTTTTGTAACACGAAGAAGGAGTAGGAAAGACATAAATCTTCACATTTAAAACAAAAAAGGCGCAATGGGAAGAATGAGAAGAAAGTTTTTGAGTTTTTTAAACGGGAAAAATTGGGTTTTACTCGGAAGAAAAAAAAGAAGAAAAACCAGTTTTAATTTTGTTTTAAATAAGAGCGCAGGTGATCCAATTTTTATATAATTAAAAAAAGGAAGAAGACAAGATAGGGAAGAGAGTTTCTTTCAATTCAATACAATACAATACAATACACTAAACTGCTTCAAAGTGATAAAAAATAATATAAATGTTCATTTTTAAACGATAAAGATACAGGTGATTGAGGTTCGAAAAAGAATAACAAAGAAGAAGAACACACGCTTGGTCAAGATCATTTTTTTTAATAAAAGAAGAAGCAGAAGATGAGAAAGATGTTTATCTTTCGTTCAAGAAAGTGCGAAAACGTGGCAGAGAAAAGACTATAAACTATAAACCGGCAAAAGAAGAAACAAGAGGAAGATAATCAACTTCTTTTTCTTAAAAAGGGAATAATTCACTCAAATCTTTTTTACCTTGCAGAATAAGCATTAAATCTTATGCAGCGATGAAGATTTAAGTGATTTAATTTAATTATTTTGAAAAAGAAGAAAGCAGAAGACTCGCGTGATTTTTTTAATAACAAAGAAAAGAATTGGAATTGGTTTTTTTCTAAAATGGAAAAGGAGAGTAAGAAAATAAATTTTAATTAATTCTGAAGCAACGCGCATGATCTGATCAAATTTTTAATAAAGAAAGAGAAGAAAGAGAAGATAATAATGAACCCGTTCTTCTTAAATGAGAACAGTTCACTTTATATCCAATTTTGTAATACAAGAAGGAGTAGGAAAGATATAAATTTTCACTTTTAAAACAAAAAAGGCGCAATGGGAAGAATGAGAAGAAAGTTTTCGAGTTTTTTAAACGGGAAAAATTGGGTTTTACTCCTAAAAAGAAAAAGAAGAAAGACCAGTTATGTTTTTTAAATAAAAACGCAGGTAATCCAAATATTATATAATTAAAAAAAAGAAGGACAAGATAGTGAAGAGAGTTTCTTCCAACACAACACAATACACTAAACTGCTTCAAAGTGATAAAAAAATAATATAAATGTTAATTTTTTAAACGATAAAAACATAGGAGATTGACGTTCGAAAAAAAGAATAACAAAGAAGAAAAAGACACGCTTGGTCAAGATAATTTTTTTAACAAAAGAAGAAGTAGAAGATGAGAAAGATGTTTGTCTTTCGTTCAAGAAAGTGCAAAAACGTAACAGAGAAGGGACTATAAACTTATACAATAAACTGTTTTAGGAAAAGATTGCCCTCCCCGGCGAAAGAAGAAACAAGAAGACAAAGAAACAAGAAAAAATAATCAACTTTACTCAAATCTTTTTTACCTTGCAAAATAAGCATTAAATCTTATGCAGCGATGAAGATTTAAGTGATTTAATTTAATTATTTTGAAAAAGAAGAAAGCAGAAGACTCGCGTGATTTTTCGAATAACAAAGAGAAGTGGAAGATAATAAACTTCGTTTTTTTCTTAAAACGAAGAAGAAGAGCAAGAAAAATAAATATTAATATTAATTCCTGAAGCAACGCGCATGATCTGATCAAATTTTTAATAAAGAAAGAGAAGAAAGAGAAGATAATAATCAACTCCGTTCTTCTTAAATGTAAACAATTCACTTTAAATCCAATTTTTGTAACACGAAGAAGGAGTAGGAAAGACATAAATCTTCACATTTAAAACAAAAAAGGCGCAATGGGAAGAATGAGAAGAAAGTTTTTGAGTTTTTTAAACGGGAAAAATTGGGTTTTACTCCAAAGAAGAAAAAGAAGAAAAACCAGTCTTAATTTTTTAAAAAATAAAAGCGAAGGTGATCCAATTTTTATATGATTAAAAAAAAAAGAAGAAGGCGAAGATAGTTTCTTTCAACAAATTGAACTTCGCATGCTAAAATCATTTTACAATACACTACTCACATTGCCGAATCTTTTATTCTCTGCAGAGCCAACAGCGTAGCCGTAGGCGTCAGCGTGCCCGTGGCGTCCGTTCTCAACGATCTTGCGAATTCGGGCGTTATCACATTCGTTTTAGGAATATCTGAAACAAGCAAAAAGAATTTAAAAATCGCTCATTAATTCGTGGGAACGTCCAAGGCTGCGATGGACAGAAAGAGTTGCTCGATTACGTAACTTTTATTATACGTCAATCATTCTTTTCGGACGTGGTGGTGATGTAACAACCCTTAGCGAGGAGCGTCGCCGAATAAATAAATAAATAAGATGATGTAAGAACGTAGGTTTGTTCTTCGACTCGCATTTCGATAGCACACGGCGACCGCGCCCAAAGTGTCATCTTCTTCATCTCCTCCGGCCCCACCTTATAACAGAGCCAAGCCTTCGGCACGGACAACGCCTAACCCGTCGGACGAAACAACATTCTAACGTCGCTTCCCGCAAGTCTTTTTTTTTATAATTTTTCCAACAAAACGCAAGAAAAACGTTTTGAAGATTTTTCATATCCTACTACACATCCGCGTTTTACTTTCTATTTAAATTAATGTCACGTCAAACTTATGTTAGTTTTTCAAATGGACCATAAATCTTAATTTAACTGTTATTTTACGGATTTAAATCTTGCCAGAAAAAACTGCAAGTTTTAGGTATCAAAGCCCGCCTACTTTTTTGACAAAAGTCTTAAATTCAAATTAAAAAGTAAAAATGTGCAAAAAAAAATTTAAAAACAATTAAAAAAGCAAGAATGTAAATTTTCAAAATTCAAAAAGAATTTAAAAAAAAACAAGACCCGGAAAAACGATAAAGTAAATTCAAAAACTACAACCGTACTGGTACAGAAAAACGCATCATCTACTGATTCAAAAAATTAATCTTAATAAAAAATCAATTGAACGAAAACTGAAACAGTCAAGTACTCATCTAATTCAAAAGTGTAATAAATTCAAAAAAGGCTATGTACTTGAAAACTTTTCAATTCAAAAACTACAATCAATCTAAACGGATTCAAAAAATTAAATTTTAAATGATCAAATTCAAAAAGTATAATTGGAAAACAAACGATTCAAAAACTACAATCGAACTGGTACAGAAAAACAGTAACATTAAAACACTACAGATTCAAAAACTCAATTTTAATGAAACTACGAATTGAATGAAATTTAAAATTACCATTGAATTCAAAAAGATTAAAAAACAGAACCTTCGTGACAACAAAACTACTGGTATAGAAAAACACGCCTCATCTACGGATTCAAAAAACTAATCTTAATAAAACTACAAATTGAACGAGATTAGAAATTATTCAAGTTACCCTAAATTTATAAAGTGTAATTGGTAAAGTAAGAAAGATTCAAAAAACATAACCAACTTGTTAACTTAAAAAAAAACAAAAAACCAAATTCAAAAATTACAATCGAACTGGTATCAAGAACATTAAAAATATAACTACGTCTCATCATTGGTTTTTACGTATATAAAAACAATGGTCTCATCTTCGGATTCAAAAAAAATCTTTATAAAAGTATGAATTGTACGAAAATTACCACAGTCAAGTTACCATCAAATTCAAAACACGAACAAAAAAATTACGATGAAATTAAAAAAATGTAACTAGAATGGTAAGAGATTCAAAAAACACGACCGCTTTCAAAAAAAACGACAAATCGGATTCAAAAATTATGCAATTATCTATAGATTTTTAAAAAAATTACAAATTGAACGAAACTCTCAAATTGGAAAGATCTGAAATAAAAAAAATACGACCTACTTGATAATTATTAAAAAAACAACAAACCGAATTCAAAAACTACAATCAAACTGGCATACAGAAATATTAAAATAATACGAGGGATATTTTGTCTCAAGGTCCGATTGGTTACTAAAGAAAATTTTCTAAATATGTAGGAAGCACATAGACATGCTTCGAAAAATAAAGTCTCTCGGCAATTGTGAATCGTGCCGAAGACAGTTTTTGAGTTCAATGGTACACTTCTTTTTTTTTGACATAACTCCCTTGACCTCCAAGAGACACGAAAGGTCGACCCGAAAACATGGTTTTTGGACGTTTAATGAACTGGGAATTATTTGTGAGTCTGACAAATTTTTTGTGAGTATTGAATGACCTCCCGTAGTCGCTTAAGGTTAACTTCGGAAACGGTTTATGATCTGCAGGTCTGGTTAGATTATCCAGAAAACCAATATATAGATTTTTTGAAAATTTCTTTGACAATAAACAGGTCAGGTTAAGTTAGGTTAGGTTATCCGAAAAGCCAAAATATTGATTTTTTCAGGATTTTTTTGACCATAAATAGGTTAGGTGAGGTCATGTTAGGTTATTCAAAAGCCCAAATATGAATTTCTTGAGGATTTCTTTGACAATAAATAAGTTAGGTCAGGTCAAGTTTATTCAAAAGCCAAAATATGGATTTTAATAATTTCTTTAAAATAAATAGATTCGGTTAGTTATCCGAAAAGCCAAACGATGGATTTTGAGGATTTCTTTAAAAATAAATAGGTTAAGTTATAGCATTTTTTAAAGGGTTCACCATCCGTGACCACTAGGAGTCAAAGAGGTCTATTTAAATTTTTTTTGATTTTCACTGTGATTTTCATTTAGCGATCAATCGAACCTTGAAAAAAAATTTACTCTCGTAACTACGTTTCATTATGTATCCAAAAAACACAACCGACTAAATAACTTTAAAAAACAATAAATTAAACATAAATTCAAATCATTCAAGTTGCCACTGAATTCAAAAAATGTAACTGGAAGGTAAGAGATTCAAAAAACAAGACCTGCTTGATAATTTCTAGAGAAACAACAAAACAGATTCAAAACTACAATCAAACTCATACATAAAAACATTAAAATTATAACTACCACTTACATAAGAATTCAAAAAAATAATCTTAATAAAATTATGAATTGAACAAAAAAAAACCTTCAAGTCTCACTGAATTCAAAAAGTATAACTGGAAAGGTAACCCATTGAAAAAAACGACCTACTTGATAACTTCTAGAAAAACAACAAAACAGATTCAAAAACTACAATCAAACTCGTACATAAACACACTAAAAAACTTCCCCTTAATACGAATTCAAAAAATAATCTTAATAAAATTACGAATTGAACAAAATTTATTTAAATTACCATCAAATACAAAAAGTGTAATTGGAAAGGCAAAATATTCAAAAACACGACCTACTAGATAACTTCTAGAGAAACAACAAAACATATTCAAAATATTAAAATTGTGACTGCCTCTTATTAGCAAATTCAAAAAAATTATTTTAATAAAATTACAAATTGAACAAAAATTGAAATCATTCAAGTTGCCACTGAATTCAAAAATGTAACTGGAAAGTTACAAATTCAAATTTCTAGAGAAACAACAAAACAAATTCAAAACTATAATCAAACTCATACATAAAAACATTAAAATTATAACTGCCACTTATCTAAGAATTCAAAAAAGTTACTATTAAATTCAAAAGTGTAATTGGAAAGGTAAAAGATTAAAAAACACGACCTACTAGATAACTTCTAGAGAAACAACAAAACATATTCAAAATATTAAAATTATGACTGCCTCTTATCTGCAAATTCAAAAAATTATTTTAATAAAATTACAAATTGAACAAAAATCGAAATCATTGAAGTTGTCACTGAAAAAATGTAACTGGAAAGTTACAGATTCAAAAAACAAGGCCTACTTGATAATTTCTAGAGAAACAACAAAACAGATTCAAAACTACAATCAAACTCATACATAAAACTTAAAAATTATAACTACCACTTACCTAAGAATTCAAAAAAATAATCTTAATAAAATTATGAATTGAACAAAAAACCTTCCAAGTCTCACTGAATTCAAAAAGTATAATTGGAAAAGTAACACATTTGAAAAAAACGACCTACTTGATAACTTCTAGAAAAACAACAAAACAGATTTAAAACTACAATCAAACTAGTACATAAAGACACTAAAAAAAACTTCCCCTTAATACGAATTCAAAAAATAATCTTAATAAAATTACGAATTGAACGAATTTTGAAACTATTGAAATAACCATCAAATTCAAAAAGTGTAATTGGAAAGGTAAAAGGTTAAAAAAACACGACCTACTAGATAACTTCTAGAGAAACAACAAAACGTATTCAAAACATTAAAATTATAACTGCCTCTTATATGCAGATTCAAAAAAAAATATTTTAATAAAATTACAAATTAAACATAAATTGAAATCATTCAAGTTGCCACTGAATTCAAAAAATGTAAACAGAAGGTAAGAGATTCCAAAAACAAGACCCTACTTGATAATTTCTAGAGAAACAACAAAACAGATTCAAAACTACAATCTAATTCATACATAAAAACATTAAAATTATAACTACCACTTACCTAAGAATTCAAAAAATAATCTTAATAAAATTATGAATTGAACAAAAACCTTCAAGTCTCAATGAATTCAAAAAGTATAACTGGAAAGGTAACCCATTAAAAAAAACGACTTACTTGATAACTTCTAGAAAAACAACAAAACAGATTCAAAAACTACAATCAAACTCGTACATAAAAACACTAAAAAAACTTCCCCTTAATACGAATTCAAAAAATAATCTTAATAAAATTACGAATTGAACAAAATTTGAAACTATTCAAATTACCATCAAATTCAAAAAGTGTAATTGGAAAGGCAAAAGATGCAAAAAACACGACCTACCAGATAACTTCTAGAGAAACAACAAAACATATTCAAAATATTGACTGCATCTTATTAGCAAATTCAAAAAAATTATTTTAATAAAATTAGAAATTGAACAAAAATTGAAATCATTCAAGTTGCCACTGAATTCAAAAAATATAACTGGAAGGTTACAGATTCAAAAAACAAGGCATACTTGATAATTTCTAGAGAAACAACAAACAGATTCAAAACTACAATCAAACTCATACATAAAAACATTAAAATTATAACTGCCACTTACCTAAGAATTCAAAAAAAGTTACCATTAAATTCAAAAAGTGTAATTGGAAGGGTAAAAGATTAAAAAAACACGACCTACTTGACAACTTCTAGAAAAACAACAAAACAGATTCAAAAACTACAATCAGACTCGTACATAAAAATAAAAAAATATCAGTAACTCCCCATTAAATACGAATTCAAAAAATAATCTTAATAAAATAAACAAAAATTGAAATCAAAAAATTAAAGTTTATACCATTCAAATTTTATTCAAAAAAAAAACAAACAGGATTCAACTAGTATAAAAAAAATTAAAATTAAACTACACCTCATCTAAGGATTCAAAAAATTAAGAGATCGAAATTTTAAATCATTCAAGTTATCATCAAATTCTAAAAGTGTAACACGAATAGTAAGAAATTCAAAAAAACACGACCGATTAGATAACTTGTAGAAAAATAATAAACCAGATTCAAAGCTGGTATAAATATACATTAAAATTAAACTACATCTCATCTAAGGATTCAAAAAAATAAGAAATTTGAACCAAATTTAAAAAACAAAACTACAACACATACAAAGCTGAAAATTCCAATCCAATTCAATAGAAAGATCAAAAATACTTGGAAAATTGCTCCATACATGAAACACAGTGGCTTAAAAAAGGATTGAGGTTCTACAAAATAAATTCAAATTACACTTCAATTCAATTAAAAAAAAAAACAATTGAATTCGATCCGAAATTTGGAATTAACCAAAGTTTAAAACAATGAATTTGGATCCAGATAAAACAAATTCATTTTGTTAATACCATGATAATAAAAAAAATTCAAAACACAATTCAATTGTGGTAATCAAATTTAGTTCAATTTATTTCAAATTCAAAAAATAATACTCGAAACAATTCCAATCTACTAAACAAATACAAAAAACTTCTACAAAATTTAAGATTTCGATAATCGAGAACCATAAAAAGTTTAAAAACGGATTAAATCATGGGTTTAAAAAATGTCCGGACAATTTTCAAAAAAAAATTGTCAATGGTATTAAATAAAGTCAAATTCTCAAATCCTAGTGAATCTTAAAGATTTGAGTTAAAAGATTCTAAACTTGAATTAAACTGCAGTATTGATCCACTTTTGAATTCTAAATCCTGATTCAATTATGGATTATAAAATTTGATTGAATTTAAAAAAAACAAATCAAACCAATTTCAATTAAAAGTTATATTTAAATAACACTTAAACTCGAACTAGAAATTCGTAAGTAGAATTATATTGGATAAAGAAATAAAAGAGGATTCAAAATTACAAATATCAAATATTAAAACCACAAATATAATCAAACTCTAATAAAATTTTTGAATTCAGTTAAATATATAATTTGAAAAACAAAAGCAAAACGTCAAATCAATTCCAACAGATCTGGTCAAGTGATTGAACCGGATGTTAAAAAATTTTAAAAATTCAAATTTAATGTAACAAATTTTAACAAATCAAACCAATTCCAATTCACTAAAGAAAAACAATTTGAAAACACAAAAAACCGTTTCAACAAAATTATTCAAAACACATTGAACCCGTACATTAAAAAAATTAATTTGATTCAGATTAACATCTCGACAACAAATCTAATTCATTTTCAAAAAACACTCAAACTCATAATCGTATCAATCTTAGGAATTCGCAAGTAGAAATCAATTTAATAAAGAATCAAAAGCGGATCAGATCAAACATGATTTATCGAATCAATATTCAAAATACAGATCCAATCAAACTATAATCAAATTTTTGGAATCCAAAATATTCCAACCCAAAATAGGATAATGATTGGGAATACTAAGACAAAAAGTTAAATCGATTCTAACAGATATGCTCAAAACTAATTGAAAATTTAGTGTAAAATAAAAAAATAACCAAATGAAATTCCAACCCACTAAAGGGAAACGATATCAGAAAATACAAACAATGACTCCAAGACGATTTAACAAAAAAACAGCCAAAATGAGATTGAACGTGTACTAACAAAAAAAATAAATTTGATTAAGATTAACATCTCGACAACAAATCAAATTCATTTTCAAAAAACACTCAAACTCATAATCGTATCAATCTTAGAAATACGTAAGTAGAAATCAATTTGATAAAGAATCAAAAGCGGATCAGATCAAACATGATTCATCGAATCAATATTCAAAAATACAGATCTAATCAATTTATAATCAAATTTTTGGAATCTAAATTATTCCAATCCACAATAACGATTTCAAAAAAACTGCCCAAATCAGATTGAACGTGTACCTACAAAAAAAATAAATTTGATTCAGTTTAACATCTCGGCAACAAATCAAATTCATTTAAAAAAAAATAAAGAACCAGAAAGGATTCAGACCGAACATGAATGATCCAATTAACATACAAAAATACATATCTAATCAAACTATAATCAAATTTTGAAATCCAAAATATTCCAATCCACAATATGACAATAATTGAGGAAAAAAAATCGATTCCAACAGATCTGCCCAAAATTAATTGAAAATTTAATGTACATTAACAAAATCAATCTGATTTAAAGTAAAATAAAAAAATAACCAAATGAAATTCGAACCAACAACAGGGAAACGATAAAAACATTCAAACAATGACTTCAAAACAATTTCAAAAAAACTGCCCAAATCAGATTGAACCAGTACCTACAAAAAAATGAATTGAATTCAGATTAACATGTCGATAACAAATCAAATTCATTTTCAAAAAACACTCAAACTCATAATCGTATCAGCCTTAGGAATTCGTAAGTAGAAATCAATTTGATAAAGAATCAAAAGCAGATTCAGATCAAACATGATTCATCGAATCAATATTTAAAAATACAGATCTAATCAATTTATAATCAAATTTTTGGAATCCAAAATATTCCAATCCACAATAATGATTTCAAAAAAACTGCCCAAATCAGATTGAACGTGTACCTACAAAAAAAATAAATTTGATTCAGATTAACATTTCGGCAAAAAACAAATTCATTTAAAAAAAATAAAGAATCAAAAAGGGATTCAGATCGAACATGAATGATCCAATTAACATTCAAAAATACATATCTATACAAACTATAATCAAATTTTTGGAATCCAAAATATTCCAATCCACAATATGACAATGGTTGAGAAAAAAAAATCGATTCCAACAGATCTGGTCAAAACTAATTAAAAATTTAGTGTACATTAACAAAATCAAACTGATTTCCAGTAAAATAAAAAAAACAACCAAATGAAATTCGAACCAACAGGGAAACGATAAAAACTGACTCCAAAACAATTTCAAAAAAACTGCCCAATTCATATTGAACCAGTACCTACGAAAAAATTACATTGATTCACATTAACATCTCGACAACAAATAAAATTCATATTGAAAAAATACTGAAACTCATAATTGTATCAATCTTAGGAATTCGTAAGTAGAAATCAATTTGATAAAGAATCAAAAGCGGATTCAGATCAAACATGATTGATCGAATCAATATTCAAAAATACAGATCTAATCAAACTATAATCAAATTTTGGAAATCCAAAATATTCCAATCCAAAATAGGATAATGATTGGGAAAACAAAGACAAAAAGTTAAATTGATTCTAACAGATCTGCTCAAAACTAATTGAAAATTTAGTGTAATTAACAAAATCAATCTGATTTCCAGTAAAATAAAAAAATAACCAAATGAAATTCCAACCCACTACAGGGAAACGATAAAAAAATACAAACAATGACTTCAAAACAATTTCAAAAAAACTGCCCAAATCAGATTGAACCAGTACCTACAAAAAAATGAATTGGATTCAGATTAACATCTCGAGAACAAATCAAATTCATTTTCAAAAAACACTCAAACTCATAATCGTATCAATCTTAGGAATTCGTAAGTAGAAATCAATTTGATAAAGAATCAAAAGCGGATCAGATCAAACATGATTCATCGAATCAATATTCAAAAATACAGATCTAATCAAACTATAATCAAATTTTTTGAATCCAAATTATTCCAATCCAAAATAGGATAATGATTGGGAAAACAAAGACAAAAAGTTAAATCGATTCTAACAGATTTGCTCAAAACTAATTGAAAATTTAGTGTAATTAACAAAATCAATCTGATTTCCAGTAAAATAAAAAATAACCAAATGAAATTCCAACCCACTAAAGGGAAACGATAAAAAATACAAACAATGACTTTAAAACAATTTCAAAAAAACTGCCCAAATCAGATTGAACCAGTACCTACAAAAAAATGAATTGGATTCAGATTAACATCTCGAGAACAAATAAATTCATTTTCAAAAAATACTCAAACTCATAATCGTGTCAATCTTAGGAATTCGTAAGTAGACATCAATTTGATAAAGAATCAAAAGCGGATCAGATCAAACATGATTCATCGAATCAATATTCAAAAATACAGATCTAAACAATTTATAAGCAAATTTTTGGAATCTAAAATATTCCAATCCACAATAACGATTTCAAAAAAACTGCCCAAATCAGATTGAAAGGGTACCTACAAAAAAATTAATTTGATTCAGATTAACATCTCGGCAACAAATCAAATTCATTTACAAAATACACTCAAACTAATAATCGTATCAGTCTTAGGAATTCGTAAGTAGAAATCAATTTGATAAAGAATCAAAAGGGGATTCAGATCAAACATGATTGATCAAATCAATATTCAAAAATACAGAACTAATCAAACTATAATCAAATTCTTGGAATCCAAAATATTCCAATCCACAATATGACAATGATTGAGAAAAAAAATCGATTCCAACAGATCTGCTCAAAACTATATGAAAATTTAGTGTAAATTCACAAAATCAATCTGATTTCCAATAAAATAAAAAAATAACCAAAAGAAATTCCAACCCACTAAAGAGAAACGATAAAAAAAATACAAACAATGACTCCAAAACAATTTCAAAAAAAACTGCTCAAATCAGATTGAACGTGTACCTACAAAAAAAATAAATTTGATTCAGATTAATATCTCGACTACAAATCAAATTCATTTTCAAAAACACTCAAACTCATAATCGTATCAATCTTAGAAATTCGTAAGTAGAAATCAATTTGATAAAGAATCAAAAGAGAATTCAGATCAAACATGATTGATCGAATCAATATTAAAAAATGCAGATCTAATCAATTTATAATCAAATTTTTGGAATCTAAAATATTCCAATCCACAATAACGATTTCAAAAAAACTGCCTAAATCAGATTGAACGTGTACCTACAAAAAAAATAAATTTTATTCAGATTAACATCTCGACTACAAATCAAATTCATTTTCAAAAACACTCAAACTCATAATCGTATCAATCTTAGAAATTCGTAAGTAGAAATCAATTTGATAAAGAATCAAAAGCGGATTCAGATCAAACATAATGGATCCAATCAATATTCAAAAATACAGATCTTATCAATTTATAATCAAATTTTTGGAATATAAAATATTCCAATCCACAATAACGATTTCAAAAAAACTGCCCAAATCAGATTGAACCTGTACCTACACAAAAAATAAATTTTATTCAGATTAACATCTCGACTACAAATCAAATTCATTTTCAAAAACACTCAAACTCATAATCGTATCAATCTTAGAAATTCGTAAGTAGAAATCAATTTGATAAAGAATCAAAAGAGGATTCAGATCAAACATGATTGATCGAATCAATATTCAAAAATACAGATCTGAACAATTTATAATCAAATTTTTGGAATCTAAAATATTCCAATCCACAATAACGATTTCAAAAACTGCCCAAATCAGATTGAACGTGTACCTACAAAAAAAATAAATTTGATTCAGATTAACATCTCGGCAACAAATCAAATTCATTTTCAAAAACCCTGAAACTCATAATCGTATCAATCTTAGAAATTCGTAAGTAGAAATCAATTTGATAAAAATCAAAAGCGGATTCAGATCAAACATAATTGATCGAATCAATATTCAAAAATACAGATCTAATCAAACTATAATCAAATTTTTGGAATCCAAAATATTCAAATTCAAAATAGGATAATGATTGGAAAAACAAAGACAAAAAGTTAAATCGATTCTAACAGATCTGCTCAAAACTAATTGAAAATTTAGTGTACATTAACTAAATCAATCTGATTTCCAGTAAAATAAAAAAATAACCAAATGAAATTCCAACCCACTACAGGGAAACGATAAAAAATACAAACAATGACTTCAAAACAATTAAAAAAAACTGCTCAAATCAGATTGAACCAGTACCTACAAAAAAATGAATTAGATTCAGATTAAGATCTCGAGAACAAATCAAATTCATTTTCAAAAAACACTCAAACTCATAATCGTAGCAATCTTAGGAATTCGTAAGTAGAAATCAATTTAATAAAAAATCAAAAGCGGATTCAGATCAAACATGATTGATCGAATCAATATTCAAAAATACAGATCTAATCAATTTATAATCAAATTTTTGGAATCCAAAATATCCCAATCCACAATAACGATTTCAAAAAAACTGCCCAAATCAGATTGAACGTGTACCTACAAAAAAAATAAATTTGATTCAGATTAACATCTCGGCAACAAATCAAATTTATTTTAAAAAAAATAAAGAATCAAAAAGAGATTCAGATCGAACATGAATGATCCAATTAACATTCAAAGACACATATTTAATCAAACTATAATAAAATTTTTGAAATCCAAAATTATCCAATCCACAATATTACAATAATTGAGAAAAAAAAATCGATTCCAACAGATCTGCTCAAAATTAATTGAAAATTTAGTGTACATTAACAAAATCAATCTGATTTCCAGTAAAATACAAAAATAACCAAATGAAATTCAAACCAACAACAGGAAAACGATAAAAACATTCAAACAATGACTTCAAAACAATTTCAAAAAACTGCCTAAATCAGATTGATGGTGTGCCTACAAAAAAAATAAATTTGAGGCAGATTAATATCTCGACAACAAATCAAATTCATATTCAAAAAATACTCAAACTCATAATTGTATCAATCTTAGGAATTCGTAAGTAGAAATCAATTTGATAAAAAATCAAAAGCGGATTCAGATCAAACATGATTGATCGAATCAATATTCAAAAATACAGATCTAATCAATTTATAATCAAATTATTGGAATCTAAAATATTCCAATCCACAATAACGATTTCAAAAAAACTGCCCAAATCAGATTGAACGTGTACCTACAAAAAAATAAATTTGAGGCAGATTAATATCTCGACAACAAATCAAATTCATATTCAAAAAATACTCAAACTCATAATTGTATCAATCTTAGAAATTCGTAAGTAGAAATCAATTTGATAAAGAATCAAAGAGGATTCAGATTAAATATGATTGATAGAATCAATATTCAAAAATACAGATCTAATCAATTTATAATCAAATTTTTGGAATCCAAAATATCCCAATCCACAATAACGATTTCAAAAAACTGCCCAAATCAGATTGAACGTGTACCTACAAAAAAAATAAATTTGATTCAGATTAACATCTCGACTACAAATCAAATTCATTTTCAAAAACACTCAAACTCATAATCGTATCAATCTTAGAAATTCGTAAGTAGAAATCAATTTGATAACGAATCAAAGAGGATTCAGATCAAACATGATTGATCGAATCAATATTCAAAAATACTGATCTAATCAAACTATAATCAAATTTTTGGAATCCAAAATATTCCAATTCAAAATAGGATAATGATTGGGAAAACAAAGACAAAAAGTTAAATCGATTCTAACAGATCTGCTTAAAACTAATTAAAAATTTAGTGTAATTAACAAAATCAAACTGATTTCCACTAAAATAAAAAAATAACCAAATGAAATTCCAACCCACTACAGGAAAACGATAAAAAAATACAAACAATGACTTCAAAACAATTTCAAAAAACTGCCCAAACCAGATTGAACCAGTACCTACAAAACAATGAATTGGATTCAGATTAACATCTCGAGAACAAATCAAATTCATTTTCAAAAAACACTCAAACCCATAATCGTATCAATCTTAGGAATTCGTAAGTAGAAATCAATTTGATAAAAATCAAAAGCGGATTCAGATCAAACATGACTGATCGAATCAATATTCAAAAATACAGATCTAATCAAACTACTATAATAAAATTTTTGGAAACCAAAATATTCCAATCCGTAATAGAATAATGATTGGAAAAACAAAGACAAAAAGTTAAATCGATTCCAACAGATCTGCTCAAAACTAATTGAAAATTTAGTGTAATTAACAAAATCAATCTGATTTCCAGTAAAATAAAAAAATAACTAAATGAAATTCGAACCAACAACAGGGAAACGATAAAAACATTCAAACAATGACTTCAAAACATTTTCAAAAAAACTGCCCAAATCAGATTGATGGTGTGCCTACAAAAAAAATAAATTTGAAGCAGATTAATATCTCGATAACAAATCAAATTCATTTTCAAAAACACTCAAAAACATAATCATATCAATCTTAGGAATTCGTAAGAAGAAATCAATTTGATAAAGAATCAAAAGCGGATTCAGATCAAACATGATTGATCGAATCAATATTCAAAAATACAGATCTAATCAATTTATAATCAAAAATGAATTGAATTCAGATTAACATCTCGAGAACAAATCAAATTCATTTTCAAAAAACACTCAAACTAATAATCGTATCAATCTTAGGAATTCGTAAGTAAAAATCAATTTGATAAAGAATCAAAAGAGGATTCAGATCAAACATGTTTGATCAAAATAACATTCAATCCCATATCCCACGCATAATTCAACATGAACAAGCGGTGACAAGTTTGTGATCAAATCTTCAAAATAAAACAGATTTAAAAAGCGATTCAATTTTTGATTATACAATTTGATTAAATTTAAAAAAAAATCAAATTGACCCAATTTTAATCCACAAAAGCGTCGATTTGAAAAGAAAAACTAGAAACTAATAATACTAATATTCACTAAATAAAAACGATTTGAAAACCAAAAATAGTTCAAAATGATTTCAACAATCAAACTGAAATCAAATTTCAAATGATTGGAATTCAAAAATTTCATCAAAACCAAAATTTGACCCAGTTTTGTTTGTTGTTAGTTTATGTAAACTGTGACCGAAAATTTGAATCCTCGCCGCCTTCTCGATCAAATCTTCGAAACAAAACATATTAATCAAAAACGATTCTATTTTGGATTCCTAAAAACTAAATCATTCATCAAAATTTAAAAAATAATCGAACCGATTCCAATTCATTAATTAAAAGCGGCTTGAAAACTGAAAAAAAAAGATACAAAACGACTTCAACAAAACTGACCGCCAGAACAGAATACAAAAAAAAAATCAAATTTGATGAATTCAAAATCCCGACAGAAAATCAAATTTACATTCAAAAAACATCAGCCTTATCAATTTTAAAAATTCGATTTCAATCATGATTAAGGTGAACAACGTGCAAAAATATTAAGAAAACAGGTTAAGATCCAATTTATACTAAAATATACAAATGTAATGAAATTATTGGAATCCAAACACTAGCGTTAAGAAATTTGACTCATTAACAAACTGGTTATGTAAACAAAAATTTGAATTTTTGTCACCTACGCGATCCAATCGAATCTCAAAAATGCGTATATGTCAACCCTGAATGAAAGCGACGAAAAATTTTAGTCCAATTTCATATTGATCGATAGTTTTCGGACTATATTGACAAACAATTTGCTGCCACTGTTTGCCAATCAACGCGCATAGTAATTGCTTAATTAATTTTATTTACAAATTCAAATTAGCTTCGATCTTTAATTATGCTAATTGCTTCAAGTCGTAAAAAAAAAGTGTCGAATCTGGTTATCGAAACAAGAGCGCGGTCCCCGTTCGGAACCCTGCGGTGCCCCGACGCGCGCCTTCAACCGGTAGCGCAACGCCGATAAAACAAACAAAGTCGGGCGTAATTTATTCGCGTAACGGTAAATCGTTGCCCGACAAGTTATGACTATGTAATTTGATATTATCTCTGATTAATGTACGCTGAATATTTAGATCTAAATTTATCGGGCTGGGTGTATCCGGTATTCGATGATTATAGACTAAGAGCGATAATGGAAAATTGAAAAAAAAATAGTCGAAACAGCTTCCAGTGTTGAATCCTCTCACTAGAAACGGTATCCTCCTCGAACTAGTTTCCCACGGATTTTCCAAGGTCGTTTCGCACCCCACCGCGAATAATAGCCGAACGCATTATTTCACGGTCACGCCTTTTAATTACCATCGCGTTGTTTTATTACCAGAACATTTAGTTTTAATTGACGTAATAAAATAAAGAGAAGAAAAAAATCTTAGGGTGCGTTCGGCGATCAATATTTTAATAGCGTGGGAAAGATTGGCGCAGACTTCCAGTATTACGCCGTGTGCAATGGCCGTATAATAGAAGTCGGTCGTGAATAATGGTCCAAACAAAGATTGTTCTTAGCCTGTTAATCTATAAATAATTGCCGTGCGAAAATAAACCCGGCCGCCATTACGCCGTTGCGGCAACCATCTTGTTAAAACTCAACCTTGGCGTCGTTTCGGTTCTCACGCGGTAATTTTCAATTTTCGAAAGGTTAATTCGGGCTACCGTTTTTGGATAAATCATTCGAGCTTTTTGTTTTTTTTCTCACTCCTCTTTGCGCAACAACAATAATAATAGAGCGGTTTTTTTATTCGGTCGTGCTAAGGTTGAGGTTACGTTAATCGCAAATATAGGTTAACTGTTTTGAATGCTTTTGCGACCTTCGTTCCAACGGTTTGTGTCCGCTTTTTTTTCGAATTACGACATCTATCGCCGTTGCTCGTTCGTTCGAAAATAACAAAAGCGAGGTCAATGATATATTGACGAAAATTTTTTCGTTAACGATGTGCAAAAGTCCAAGTCCGCGGCCTTTCTCTTCCGCGTATGGGTTTGTCGTGTATGGATGTTGTTGTGGGCCTTTTTTTTTGAATGGCTTACAATAAATTATAAATAAAAATAAGAAAAACTCAAAAACATTCATTTTTTGAGAGAGCAACGTCTCTCATGACCTACTGATTTGCTGCCAAAAATTCGTTTGGTGACACAGTAATATTCAATTTAACTGATCAGATCAAGTGACCTAACTCAATCAAATCCAATATTAATTTTTAAAAGAGGAAACAAAAATACGAGTTTATGATAAACCATAAAAAGTGAAGAAGTAAAAATTAATCAAATTAATTTAAAATAGACTCAAAAATTCAATTTGCGGCGAAAGATATCAACTGACACCAATAAATATAACCCATTCTAAACCGTTACAACAAAAAAATTACTAAAAAGCATGAACGAGTTTAAAAAACTCAAATACTTTAAACTTAGCATACAAATAATTCAAAAGAGACTCAAAAATTCAATTTGGGACGCAAGCTATCAACCGACACAGCCCCACGATCCGTCAAAACAAGTATTATTAATCAAATATTTTTTAAATTAGCTTAACCTTGGAATCAAAACTTTCAAAATAGACTCAAAAATTCAATTTTTGGAAAAAACTATCATCAAAATAAAAATTTTCAAAAATTACTCGCTCATAAACAAAATGTTTATAAGTGAATTTTGGATTTATAAATGGCCAACATATTCTCACGTTTTAAATTATAAATATAAACCGTTCTAAACGGTTACAACAAAAAAAATATTAAAACGCATAAGTGAGTTTCGAAAAATTCAAATTTTTGAATTTAGCTTAAAATTAATTCAAAATATTTCAAATAAACTCAAAAATTCAATTTGGGGCGAAAGCTATCAACCGACACAGAAGTAACTCGCTCATACATTAAATGTTGAAGTGAACTTATGATTTAAAAAACGACCAGCTTTTTAAAATGACAATGTAACCCATTCTAAACCGTTACAACAAAAAAATTACTAAAACGTAAAAAATATTTTGAACTTAGATTAAAATTAATTCAAAATAGACTCAAAAATTCAATTTGGGGCAAAAGCTATCAACCGACAAGCCCCACGATCCGTCAAAAACAAATATTAATAATCAAATATTTTCTAAATTAGCAAAACTTCCAATACACTCAAAAATTCAATTTTTGGCAGAAACTGTCAATAAAATAAAAATTTTCAAGGATGACTCGTTCTTAAACAAAATATTTAAGTAAACTTTTAATTTAAAAATAACCAGCATATTTTAAAAAAATTACTAAAACGCTTAATTCAAAATAGACTCAAAAATTGAATTTGGGTCAAAAGCTACCAACTGACACAGCGTAACAGGACTCAGACTAGTTCAAATTAAGAATACATTTCGTTCGGAAATAAAAATTATTTTCAAAATCAGTTTAAATTTAAGAGTAAGTTAAGTACTCAAAATAGACTCAAAAATTCAATTTGTTACAAAAACTACAAAATGAATCATTGAGCGCAAAAATTCAATTTTTGGGAGAGACTCATAAATTAACAAATGCACTGACCGAGTAGAGTAACTCGGTAATCGCTAAACTCTTTAACTAATAAATCACTCACGAGTCAGTAAATATGTTTTTTATTTAAAATTTTTTAAAGTTAAAAATAGACCCAAAAACTGAATTTTTGGCAGAAATTACCACCTGACCCATAAACAAACGATAAACTGACGGAGTGATAAACTCTCTAACTAATTAATCGATAGAGCCGCTTTTTCTTATTTAAAATTATTGCCAACATATTCTTACTTATTTACAAAAAAAACATACAAAAGAACTCCCGCAAACAAATCTGTAATTTTTGCAAAAAGTATAACTTTAAGAATTCAAAGAGCCAAAAATTGAAATTTTGACAGAAACTATGAACTCATTCATAAACCAAGTTTTTGTTTAAAATTTTTGAAAAACATGTTAATAGTTTTTAAAGTAGAAATACATTACGTCAAAGCTATACAACGAAACGAATCAAATACTCAAAATTAATTTAATATAAAAATCAAATGAAATTAAATTTCATTAAAACAGCCTCAAAAATTCTAATTTTATTTAAAAATACATAATGCCAACCAAACAAAAATCCCTTAACACATCAGAAATATTAATTACATAAGAAATTTTTAAGTAACCTCAAAAATTCAATTTTTGGCTGATCTACCATCTAACTCATAACTAACTGATGAGCGAACAGAGTCACTCGCTGATTAACTTATTAGTTCTAGTTTTTCAAAACTTAACTAAATAAGAACCAAAATTACATGAAAAAATTTCAAAAAGGGCTCAAAAAAAATTTTTTTTTTCAAAACAGGTTGAGGAATATTTTAAAATTAAGGTCAAACACAAAAATCAAAATTAAATACAATTTTTCTAAACCTGCTCAAAATTTTATTTGTCTTGATTGAACAATCGATTGACTCGACAATTCACTCTTTGAAGTAAATTAATTTTTAATAATATTAGCAAAGTGTCCTTTTGCAAAATACTTTCCAAAACTATATTTAAAAAAATTATTAATCAAATATTTTGAGAACTACAATCAAATGTTTAATTCACCAAACAAATTCAATTAAACATATGAGTCATTTTATAAGTATTGTAGTAAATATAAATTATTTTCAAATTGGTTACAGTGGACTCAAAAATTCAGTTTATGACGAAGGTTATGGATTGATTCAGTGGGAAGAGTGAATCGCTCAAAAATTACTAGACTTTGTGCTAATTGATTAAATCAGTCAAGACTGACTGACATCCTGAGCATGTGTCAGTTTTCAAATATTCTTTGGCAAATTCACTTATTCCGTAAGCAATAAAATTTCGTTAAACATATAAGGAATTTAATAAATATATCAAATAAATTACTTACAGTGGACTCAAAAATTCAGTTTGTGCCTGAGCTCAGTTCAAAAATTACTAGACTTTGTGTTTAATTGTTTAAATCAGTGAAGACCGACTGACATCTTAAGTTTATTAATTTATTTATTATCACACGGAATACATCCTTTTCAAACAAAATAAAATAACAATTGCAAAGTGGGTAACAATAAGTAATGTATTAATATATTATCTGTCAGTTTCCAAATATTTTTTGACAAATTTACTTATTCAATAAGCAATAAAATTCCGTAAATGCATAAGTGATTTTATAAATATGTATTGCAAATATTAAATATTTTTAAATTAGTTACAGTGGACTCAAAATTCAATTTGTGACTGAGCTCAATTAGAACAGTAAATCGCATCGCTCAAAAAATACTAGACTATGTGTTTAATTGATTATATCGGTCAAGACTGACTGACATCCTGAGTTAAAATAAACTGTGTCAGTTTTCAAATATTTTTTGGCAGGTTTCAGCAAGAAAATTCGCTTAAATAGTGCAAATATAAAATATTTTCAAATCAGTTACAGTGAACTCAAAAATTCAATTTATGACTGAGCTCAATTAGAACAGTAAATCGCTCAAACAATACTAAACTATGTGTTTAATTGATTATATCGGTCAAGACTGACTGACATCCTGAGTTGAAATAAAATGTGATAGTTTTCAAATATTTTTTGGCAGATTTCAGTAAGAAAATTCCGCTAAATAGTGCAAATATAAAATATTTTCAAATTGGTTACAGTGTACTCAAAAATTCAATTTGTGACTGAGCTCAATTAGAACAGTGAATCGCTCAAAAAATACTAGACTATGTGTTTTATTGTTATGTCGGTCGAGACTGACTGACATCCTGAGTTGAAATAAAATGTGTCAGTTTTCAAATATTTTTTGGCAGATTTCAGCAAGAAAATTCCGTTAAATAGTGCAAATATAAGATATTTTCAAAATAGTTACAGTGGACTCAAAAATTCAATTTGTGACTGAGCTCAATTAGAACAGTGAATCGCTCAAAAATACTAGACTATGTGTTTAATTGATTATGTCGGTCAAGACTGACTGACATCCTGAGTTGAAATAAAATGTGTCAGTTTTCAAATATTTTTTTGGCAGATTTCAGTAAGAAAATTCCGTTAAACAGTGCAAATATAAAATATTTTCAAATTGGTTACAGATGACTCAAAAATTCAATTTGTGACTGAGCTCAATTAGAACAGTGAATCGCTCAAAAAATACTAGACTATGTGTTTAATTGATTATGTCGGTCAAGACTGACTGACATCCTGAGTTGAAATAAAATGTGTCAGTTTTCAAATATTTTTTGGCAGATTTCAGTAAGAAAATTCCGTTAAACAGTGCAAATATAAAATATTTTCAAATTGGTTACAGATGACTCAAAAATTCAATTTGTGACTGAGCTCAATTAGAACAGTGAATCGCTCAAAAAATACTAGACTATGTGTTTAAATGATTATATCGGTCAAGACTGACTGACATCCTGAGTTGAAATAAAATGTGTCAGTTTTCAAATATTTTTTGGCAGATTTCAGTAAGAAAAAACCGTTAAATAGTGCAAATATAAAATATTTTCAAATTAGTTACAGTGAACTCAAAAATTCAATTTGTGACTGAGCTCAATTAGAACAGTAAATCGCTCAAAAAATACTAGACTATGTGTTTAATTGATTCTATCGGTCAAGACTGACTGACATCCTGAGTTAAAATAAACTGTGTCAGTTTTCAAATATTTTTTGGCAGATTTCAGCAAGAAAATTCCGTTAAATAGTGCAAATATAAAATATTTTCAAATTGGTTACAGTGGACTCAAAAATTCAATTTGTGACTGAGCTCAATTACAACAGTGAATTGCTCAAAAAATACTAAACTATGTGTTTAATTGATTATATCGGTCAAGCCTGACTGACATCCCGCGTTAAAATAATATGTGTCAGTTTTCAAATATTTTTGGCAAATTTACTTATTCCGTAAGCAATTTTTTTATAAATACTCGCGACTGACTGACTCATCAAGTGAATGACTGATTGACTACAAACACATTTAAAAAAAAATTCTTTTGGACCCAAAAATCAGAAAATTCTGTAAAATATGATTTAATTGTGTAATTTAGATTATTACTTTTGCAAAATTTTAATACATACATAGAAATAAAAAAATGTGACACGACGGACTGAGTATTCAGTAAGAAATTGCAGAAAAATCCAAAGAATAAAAAGTTTAATAAATTCCGTAAGTTTTTATACAATTGCAATTAAAAATTTATCAAAGCGAGACTCAAAAGTCAATTGTTGAGTCATCACCATCGAGTGTGCCAGTCAGTGAGACTTCAATACCGCATCAATACCTGAGTTGATTTTAAACGATCAATAAGTGTTGCGACAACATTTTTACTATCACATACAATGGGTCAAGTAAAAAAGGTGTACTTTAAAAAAAAAACAACATGTAGTGACTGACGAGCTTGCGACTAACTAATGAACTGGCACATATTTCATTCTGTTATTTCTAAACGTCTAACTGACTGAATAGGTGTTAATTTAGCTTACTGACTGACTGAGTGGGGGATAAATTGACTGACTGACTGACTACATTTATTATTTTGGGTAAAAATTACAATCATTGGCATTATGAACTAGCGGAATAACAATTTCCGATTAAATTAGTCATTCACTTTCATCTAACAGAGAGCTCTTGATTTTAAGTATTGATAATTTTTATGTGTCAGTCAGTCTAGTCAGAATTGTAAAAATTAAAAAAACTATGTAGTGACTGATGAGGTACACACTGAGTAATCAACTACTAGACCTCAGTTATTCATAAACATGAGATGAATTGACTGACAAAACATTGAGTGACTGACATTAGTCACAAACTTGATATCATAAAAATAATTTGGAAATTAATCAAAAACGAATCGTGGAATCGAGGAAAAGAAAAAGTTTTTAAAAAATGATGCCGACTTAAGAAAAATTACAGTAAATTATGAGTTGCAAAAAATCGCTTAAATTATTCATAAAATCCAGTCGGCCATGAACGCGGAAGTAGACAAAAGGCGACGTTAATAATACAAAATTTTTGCAAAAACAACACGCACCATTAGAAAACTAGAAATTATGCTAAAAAAACGTAAAAGTTCATAAAACGTCCGGTCTGTTAAGTGTGTCGGGAGGACCCCGCCGCCACCTTTGACACTCGAGGTCATCTTAAAATGCTAATACTTGCATCACTTCAATAACGAATGCACGCATTAAAATTTCAATCGATTAACGATTCAACACTCCAAAAAACGCCTTTGTCACGTAGAAAGACGGACAGACACAAGCACACACTATTGCGCACAGTGGCGTATCACTGATTAGATCTTGACAGTACGCCTTTCGCGCGGTGTGATTTAATCGGGCATTAATTAAATAACCTATAAATGGCTAATGCCTGTATTAGGATTCGATATTTTTCTTTTTAATTACAAACACCGATTGCTAAATCGACGAGCGTCCCGTCGAGGACGACAAAAAAATCCGTTTAGGAACGTAAACGATAATGACGACGTTAGTCGCGCTGTAAATTTTACGCTTTTCTTGTCGCGGAATCGTCGACACGCATAAAATACAATTTAAATTATCAATCGTTGACAGTACTTTCAATTTGATTGACAGAAACAGCTTTTAATTGATTGTTTACAGTTTACAGTCTTCCATTAGTTCTCAAAATGTTAAAGTACATTTCGACGAAGTAGGCTACGATAACAAAAGACATTGGTAACTTAACGTCATTTATAGGGTTAATTTGACCCTAACTGTCAAAAAAATGTTTGCTATAAATTCATTAATTTTTAACTAAAAAAATTCGGTAACGTCTTTAATTGGTAACGTTTACGTTACTTTATTAGCAAAATGACGTACGTTTTAGTAACATTAACGCCATTTTTTGAGCTAATTGAATAAATTCTCACAACCCAAAGTAGTGACCTTTTCACCCCGGTGAGTGTTTTAGATTTTTTTCGTTAAGTTTCCATAAACTTTTGATTGAGGAATTTTACGTCATTTACAAGATAAAATCGACCCTAACTGTCACAACTTCTGACAAATAAATTCATCTATACTATAAAAAACTCCGAAAATTGATAACGTCTTAAATTCGTAAGGTTTACGTCAGTTTATTAGCAAAAATGACGTAAGCAATTACTACTTAAGTTAACATTTTTTGAGCAAATTGAATGAGTTCGCACACCCCAAAGTAGTATTTTTAGAACCTCGTTGAGTTTTTAGATTTTGTTTTCGATCTTAACAACGTAAGGCTGTTTTTTTTTCGTTATAGTCCCATAAACTTTTGTTAGAAGTATTTTATGTCACCGTTTAATTCTTGTTGTTTAAGCAAAAATCATCACTTACAAGTCGGACTTTTAACGTCATGTTACGTCTCAATATCACGTTTATCGTTAGATCTTTTGGTTCTGTTGTTTAACAACAAACCTAAGCACTATATGGTAACTATTTTACTAACTTCATGAAATGCCTACTTCATGGTTATATTTTAAAACAAGAAACACACAAGTTACCAGCGTTCTCAGAGTTTTCGTTTCGTGATTTTAACGTAACTATTTGATTAAAGATAAAGGTTTCAGTTCATTTATCTTGATAAATATTTAGAAACACTTAATATATTCTCAAACCTTGAAAGTCCGATTCTGGTAACTTTAACATCACATTTTAGATAAATAAGACGTTGTATGTTTATACGACAATTGGCCTTCCATAAGTTGTACAATTAAAGTATGTTTCAACAAAGTAGGCTACGATAACAAAAGACACAAAAAAATGGTAACTTTAAAGTCATTTATAGGATAAATTTGATCATAAAATCATAAATTCATCTATTTTTGACCAAAAAACATTGGTAACGTCTTAAATTGGTAAAGTTTACGTCACTTTATTAGCCAAAATGACGCAAGAAATTACGACTTAAGGTTTGGTAACTTTAATGACATTTTTTGAAAAAATTAAATGAATTCTCATACACAAAATAGAATTTTGAGAAAATATGGCTTCGGTACCTCATTTGAGGGTTTTAGATTTTGTATTTCATCTTAACAAAGTAGGGCTATTTTTTTCATTGTGGTCCTATAAACTTTTGAGGAATGTATTTTACGCCACTTTTATTGCTTGAGCAAAAATCATCACTTTCAAAAACCCTACACTTTGTAAGTTAAAGCACTTTTTGACGAAATAGGCTACGATAACAAAAAAAGAGATTGGTAACTTTTACGTCATTTACAGAATAAATACGACCACATCTTTTGGCTAATAAATTCTCAAAATTGGTAACGTCTTATATTCGTAACATTTACGTCAGTTTATTAGCAAAAATGACGTAAGCAATTACTACTTAAGTTTTGGTAACTTTAATGACATCTTTGAGAAAATTGAATACATTACCATACACAAGATGGTGTTTTGAAAAAATATGGCTTCGGCACACCTCGCTAAGGGTTTTAGATTTTGTTTTCCATCTTAACGAAGTAGGGCTATTTTTTCGCTATGCTTCCATAAACTTTTGGAAAAAGTATTTTACGACACTTTTTAAAGTTTATTGTTTTAGCAAAAATCATCATTGTTTGTAAGTTAAAAGTACTTTTCGAAGAAGTAGTCTATGACAACAAAATACACAAAAACCGATTTGTAACTTTAACGTCATTTATAGGATAAATTTGATCTTAACTGTCACATTTTTTATGCTAATAAATTCATCTATTTTTAACTACAAAATTCTCAAACTTGGCAACGTCTTAAATTCGTAATGTTTACGTCACTTTATTAGCAAAAATGAAGTAAGCAATTACCACTAAGTTTTGGTACCTTAAAGAGATTTCTCATACCTCAAAGTAATGTTTTGTAAAATATGACTTTGGCACCATGCTGAGCAAAAATCATCACTTACAAAGACCTTACAAGTCAGAATTTGGTAATTTTAACGTACGTTAAGCTTAAACTTCACCTTGACCATATCGTTAGATCTTTTGGTTTTGTTGTTACATCACTACGACGTTTAACAACAAATTTGCTTGCATGCTCAGAACCTAAGCATTACTACTTTGGTAAATGTTATGTCACGTTTTAGTAACTTCATGTAATGACTACTTGTTACAATCTTACATAAACACACAAATTACCAACGTTCTCAGAGTTTAAGTTTCGTGCTTTTAACGTAACCATTCGAGTAAAGATGAAGTTTCAGTTATTGTATTAATCTTTATCATCATGAATATTTAGAAATACTTGATTTATTTTCAAATCCTGAAAGTCCGATTCTGTTGCACAAATTTTTCAGTTGGTTACTAAAACTCCAAATTGTGTGTATATGAGTTTTAAAGATTTTTACCTCCAGGCAAAACTATAACTTGTATTCGAATCGTTCATAAAACTTATATTGGTAACTTTTACGTCATTTTTTGGTAAAAACCATAAGTGGCCATTATTTTCTATGCCGAATCTTTTAGTTTTGCTGCTGCATTATCGACAAGTGTTGCTTCCATTCTCACACCCTAAACATTTCCTACTTTGGTAACTTTTACGTCATGTTTGGTAACTTCATAGAATGGATGCTTTATTTTTAAAATTTCACCTTATATTTTAATACAATAATTACATACAAAAACATTTGATAAAAACTTACTAGCTTTTAGTTCAGTAACTTTGTTTAGTTGGTATTTTTTACGTCATTTTTTGGTAAAAACTTTAACTTTCTTCGTGGATATTTTAGTTTTGTTCCTGCATTATCTACAACTGTTGCTTCTATTCTCAGACCCTAGAGTTTGGTAACTTTAATAACAAGTTTGGTAACTTCGTAGAATGTCTGCTACATTTTTCCAATATTGCACTATATTTTTACACAAGAAATTCATGTAGACCCCATAATATTATAAAAACTTACTAACGTCTTCAAAAAATACGACCGCTTAAAAAAATTGCCACCATTCTCAAACCTTACTTTGGTAAATTTTACGTCATGTTTGGTAACTTAATAGGCTTCCCTTTACAATAGTACCCTTTATACATACCCAAAATTAGATAAAAACTTATTAGCGTCCCAATACTTTTAGTTTCGTAATTTTGTTCAATTGGTAACTTTTACGTCATTTTTCGTTTTGTTGCTGCATTGCTTTCAAAAAATACAATTGTTGCTTTCGTTCTCAGATCCTAAACGTTTCCTACTTTGGAAACTTTTATGTCACGTTTCGCAACTTTGTAAAATTGCTTTTATTCTCAGACCTAAAACATTGTTTGGTAACTTTTACGTCATGTAAAGAATGTATGCTTCATTTATACAATATTACACTATATTTTAATTGAAAGAATAAATACACAAAATTTTATAAAAACTACAAGCGCCCAAGAGTTTTAGTTTAGTAATTTTAACGTTAACATTTGAGTAAAAATGAAGCTAGTTGGTATTTTTAATTTATCCTTTTTTGCTACTAAGAGATTCTCGTGATAAATAAATAATTTAAAAAAGATAACAGGTATTTGACCTTATTCTTACTTAACATTAGTAATTATTACGTCATTTTCGCAACTTTCTTGCTTTGAACGTTTCCTTACTTTGGTAACTTTTACGTCATGTTTAGTAACTACGTAGAATACCCGCTTCTTTTTTACAAAATTATACTATCTTTTTAAGAAGAAATTCATATAAGCCCTAAAATAATATAAAAACTTAATATCGTGCCCGGACCTTTAGTTTCGTTACTTTAACGTCACTATGTTTCGAATAAATATCGCAATTACTACTTCGTAAGTTCGTCGGATATCGGCGTTTTTTTACGTTTAATTAAAAATTTCTCAGTCCCTAAACATTTTCCATTTTGGTAATTTTTATGTCATGTTTTTCCTTATTAAATACTACGAATACTAGAGTATTTTTTATTTGTACATGAGATTAAAAAAAATTCTCGTAGTACATCCAGTTTTCTTAAACGATTCATTATTAGTAACTTTTACGTCATTTTTGGGTAAATCTTAAGTTCGCTATTAAACAATTTATTTCTGGATGGATTTAAATTGTGTTTCAGAATTATCCAATTCTTAAAAATCTTGCGATTTGAAATACTTTCCTAACTTTTACGTCACTTTTTTTGTAAAATGTGACCCTTATTTTGTTTAAAGTCAGAGTTTGGTCATTTTAACGTCATGTTACGCTTAAATAGCACGTTGACGATAATCTTTTGGTTCTGACTACGACTTTAAACAACAAATTTGATTAGAACTACTTATTAAGATTGGTAACTTTTAAGTCAGTCCTAGGATTAATTGTGGTTTTTGTTTCGAACATTGGTGCTTAAAAAGGATTCGTAACTTTTACGCCACTTTTTTTATCTAAAATGTAATGATAACATGAAAACGTTCGGACTCAATAAGATTTCGTAATTTTTACGTCACTTTTGATCTAATGGCATAAATATTTTAAGTTTATTTTTAAAAACATTGATATGTAGATGTTTAGATAAAAGTTATATCGACTCTTTCGTCAATTTTTGACTAAAATGGGGTCGCTTTTAGACGATTCTTAAAAGTTGAGTCTTTTAAGCAATTTTTAAGGTAAGCATCGATCCAGAAACAATTCACCGAAGTTGAGAACTTCTGCAACAGCCTACCTTGATTTTGTTTTACAACGTATGCATTAGATTGGCATTGAGAGAACGAGTAATTGTATAAACGTTGAATACAATTAGATTGTAATATTAAACACACAAACGGACTTCAAGATTGAGTAGCACCAATTACGCACCTTAAAAAGCGTTGCGGAAGCGGCCAAAAAATAAAACAAAAACGGTACCTTCCCGGAACCTTGAGGAACGCGCCCGGCGGTTCGTTAGGGCGGTAAAGTGAACAAAATCGAAGGGCTATAAAAACGGATGCTTTGTTTTAAAAAACACACACACATAAAATGGAGCAATAAAACCTTTTACTAGCGACAGGACATGTTTAATGTGTACCAAGGTCTTAGAGCGTATGCCCATAGCTACATTCAAATACGTTTAATTTAAGAAAAAAATTGTTCTAATCGGACAAATCCTCAAGTATTTGTAAAGTTAACTGTACAAGTGAACGTGATTATCGATGATGTATCCGCGGGGTTAGGTCAGTATTTGCCTGAGAATAGAATATGGGTGGAGTGGATGGAAGAAGATGTACGTAGAGCGTGCGATAGTTCAAATCGTGACCCGACTGTTACCCTAGAAAAACTGGCACCATAACTTCACATATTGTACGTAAACTCGCTCAAGCTACAAATTACCGAAGTCTTTAAAAATCGGAAGCGCTTAGGCCGGCCGGCCACCTAGCGTTAGGCTGCCGAAACACACACGGCCAACTTTGATGAGTTACAAGACTTGTGTAAGCCAACCCGTTAGTAATGGTTTCGTAACTTACAATAATTTACGGCGGTGCTCATCAGTGAGTGGTAAAAGATGAGCTCGGTATAAATTGATGTCTTGAGAACATTAAGTCGTGCCCACTCAATCTCTTAAGATGCGCAACCTACTTCCACTTTACACACACAAACTTCACCATTGTCAACTATAGCATACTTATTGCAAGGTTACGCTGCTCATTTAACCAAGCGTGCAATACACCATCAGCAATAACTTTCACGCAATTTTTACAAATCAATCAAGACGGCTGCGAAAATTTCGCGCCGTTCTAATCCGCGCTCTTAAACGTAGCGCCGCGGAAAAAATGTTTAATAACGCAACTTGACGTGAGCGAGTTGTGTACCGGTAAAGCACAACAAACATTTACATTTTCAACAAAGCTCGTACATGTTAGTGGTTTTTTAACCTTTTTTAGCATACAGGAGGAATTTAGAAAATTTTTTGACTCTTACTAATTGGCATCTTCGTCCTTTTAATTACTTCCGTATGGTTTATGCTCTCACTTAACGTTCACATTAAATTACTTTAAGTTTTCCGCATTTATATGCAAATCGACGACGTTTTTAATTTTTTTTTCAACTTCGACGCGAGCTTAGAAAGTAATTCGAAAAAGCTCGAAAAGCTTCGTTTTTTTACGATAAAGGCAATGTTACGGTCACTGAACTCGCGTAACTAATTTAGTTACGCTCACTGTCTGCTAATGAAACAATCAAGCTAAATAATTTATAAAAAAAATAATTACCAACAAAATAAAATTCAAAAGATAAGAAACTAGTTTTTTGAACTTACAAGAACATTTAAAAATCTTGCAGAATTAAAAAAAAATTTAGAATTCACAATCGACAGTAAATTCAAAATCAGATTCCGGATTTTTAAATTCAAAAACTAAACTAAAATTTACACAATAAATTCAAAAAGTCACTAAAATATCACAAATGAAAAGGAAATTATTATTATTTTATATTAAAGAATTTTTACTTCAAACCCTACAATAAAATTCAAAAACAAATAGTATTATAAACGATTAAAAAAATTAAAGAAAGCAACTAAAATTATAACAAAAATTCAAAAATGAATTTGATTCACACTTCCACTAACTACTATGCCACATTAATTCCAAATTAATAAAAAATAAAAGATCTATAGTTATTTTAAAAAAACTAAACAAAGTAAAAAATTACAATTCAAAATTCAAGAAATAATAAATATTCAAAACAATCAAATAAAACGATTTATTCATTCGATGTATTTTAATTTAAAATTGAATGAAATGAATCTGAAGTACTTAATTCAAAAGAAATTCAAAAAATAATTATAAAATTCATTTTCAGGGAATCGTTCACTATATTATCAATTGATTACAAAAATAATTTACTGGAACAAAAAGGTACTAGTAAATTCAAAACTTTTATTGATTTAAAAAGCGTTTGATGCAAAAATAAAATTCAAAAAAGGAGGAATTCAAAACTTCGAAAATTCACATTCATTGACAATTAGAAAGTATTAATGTCTAAAAAATTCAAAAAAAATACGTAAGAATCATTATAAAATTCAAAAAAGAAGTAGGCTAAAAAATACATCTAATAAACCTGAATGCCCAACACAATTCAAAAAGATCTGTTTAAACAGTCGTAAATTTGTACGATATTTTTAAATTAAAATCTGGGCAATTTCACTTTTTCAAAAACTACAAAAATCATTTCCTAAATATAATTTAAAAAAACTTTGCAAATTTAAAATTTTCGAATTCAAAACCAATGTAGCAGTTCAAAAACCTACCATTATCAATTTAAAAACTGCTTCCATACAAAATAACAAAATTTTCGATCGTTCCCATTCTCGTTCACATAAAAAGTTTCGAAAGATTAAAATAATTAAACTAATGTTTCTAAAAAAAACAGTTTCATGATTTAAAAAAATCTTGCAAATTCAAAAACAAAACGACTACATTCTCAGTCATTCCTCTAAAAATTGTGTAATCTGTCATTTTCTTATTCAAAAACCTTTCTAAACACCAAATTGGTATTTATTTAGTTCAAAACCAACCATTGTAAATTCAAAAAATGTTTCTATACGAAATTACAAAATTCTAGTTCACCATTCACTCTGTTTCATAAAAAGCTAGTAAATCAATGAAACTTAATAAACTGGCATTGAAATTTCAAAAAATATTATAATAACCAAATTAAGCAAATTAGCAGACTATCTTTAAACGTTTTAAAAAATCATTGGCATTTTCTTGATTTCAAAAAAATCTTGCAAATTCAGAAAGAAATTTTACCAAAACAACTAAATTATCAATCTTTTTAAAAAAATGTGCAAATCATTACGAATTCAAAAACCAATCTGCCATTTTCTTAATTCAAAAACCTTCCGAAACCCAGATTGTTATTTTTTTAGTTCAAAAGCCAACCATGCGAATTTTCTATACAAAATAACAAAATTTCATTAAAAAAAACTAATAAATCAATGAAACTTAAAAACTGGCAAGAAATTAAAAATAGTAATTAAACTAAGTAAATACATTAATGACAATTTCTTGATTTCAAAAATCTTGCAAATTCAAAAAAATTTGTAGACCATTATGATTTCAATAACCAATCTGCCATTTTCGTAATTCAAAAACCTTCCAAAACACCAAATTAGTATTTTAGTTCACAAAAGTTATTAACATAACTAAACTAAGTAAATTAGCAAATTCTCATTAGGTAACTGCTTCTAAAAAAACATTGACAGTTTCTTGAATACAAAAAAATGTTGCAAATTCAAAACAAATTTTATAAAAACAACAAAATTCACACTCTTTCTTCAAAAAATGCAATGCGTAAACCATTATAAATTCAATAACCAACCTGCCATTTTCTTCATCCAAAAACCTTCGAAACACCAAATTAGTATTTTTTAGTTCAAAAACCAATCATTGCAAATTCAAAAATCTTTCTATACAAAATAATAAAATTCTCGTTCATCATTCATTCTAATTCATAAAAAACCAGTACATGAATGCAACATAATAAACTGACATAAAAAATTCAAAAAGTTATTAAAATAATTAAACTAAGTTAATTAGCAAATTCTCATTAGGTAACGGTTTTAAAAAATCATTGACAGTTTCTTGAATTCAAAAATTTTTCCAAATTCAAAACAAATTTTACAAAAACAACATAATTCCCACTCTTTCTTCAAAAAAATGGGTAAACCATTATGAATTCAGTAAACAATCTGCCATTTTTTAAATTCAAAAATCTTTCTAAATTACTATTTTTTTAGTTCAAACACCAACCATTGCAAATTCAAAAACTCTTTCTATACAAAATAACAAAATTCACGTTCATCATTCATTCTAATTCATAAAAAACTAGTAAGCAACTTAATAAACTGACATAAAAATTCAAAAAGTTAATAAAATAATTAAACTAAGTAAATAAGCAAATTCTCAGTAGGTAACGGTTTCTAAAAAAATTATTGACAGTTTCTTGGATTCAAAAAAATTTTGCAAATTCAAAAACAAATTTTACAAAAACAACAATATTCACTTCAAAAAAATGGGTAAACCATTATGAATTCAGTAACCAATTTGCCATTTTTCTAATTTCAAAACCTTTCTAAATTGTTTTTTTTTGTTGAAAAACCAATCATTGCAAATTCAAAAATCTTTCTATACAAAATAACAAAATTCTCGTTCATCATTCATTCTAATTCATAAAAAAACTAGTAAATGAATGCAACATAATAAACTGACATAAAAAATTCAAAAAAGTTATTAAAATAATTTAACTAAGTAAATTAGCAAATTCTCATTAGGTAACGGTTTCTAAAACAATCATTGACAGTTTCTTGAATTCCAAAAAACCTTGCAGATTCAAAAACAAATTTTACAAAAACAACAAAATTTACACTTTCTTCAAAAAAATGCAATGCGTAAACCATTATGAATTCAATAACCAACCTGCCATTTTCTTCATCCAAAAACCTTTCAAAACACCAAATTAGTATTTTTTTAGTACAAAAATCAACCATTGCAATTTCAAAAACTCGTTCTATACAAAATAACAAAATTCTCGTTCATCATTCATTCTAATTCATAAAAACTAGTAAATCAATGCAACTTAATAAACTGACATAAAAAATCAAAAAAGTTATTAAAATAATTAAACTAAGTAAATTAGCAAATTCTCATTAGGTAACTGCTTCTAAAAAAAACATTGACAGTTTCTTGAATTCAAAAAAATCTTGCAAATGCAAAAAAAAATTTTACCAAAACAAAATTCATAGTCTTTCTTCAAAAAAATGCGTAAACCATTATGAATTCAGTAACCAATCTGCCATTTTTCTAATTCAAAAACCTTTCTATACTGGTGTTTTGGTATTTTTTTAGTTCAAAAATCAACCATTGCAAATTCAAAAACTCCTTCTATACAAAATAACAAAATTTTCGTTCACCATTCATTCTGTTTCATAAAAAAACTAGTAAATCAATGGAACTTAATAAACGGGCATAAAAAATTCAAAAAAGTTATTAAAATAATTAAACTAAGTAAATTAGCAAATTCTCATTAGGTAACGGTTTCTAAAAAAATCATTGACAGTTTCTTGAATTCAAAAAAAACCTTGCAAATTCAAAAACAAATTTTACAAAAACAACAAAATTCACACTCTTTCTTCAAAAAAATGCAATGCGTAAACCATTATGAATTCAATAACCAACCTGCCATTTCTTCATCCAAAAACCTTTCGCAACACCAAATTAGTATTTTTAGTTCAAAACCAATCATTGCAAATTCAAAATCTTTCTATACAAAATAACAAAATTCTCGTTCATCATTCATTCTAATTCATAAAAAACTAGTAAATGAATGCAACATAATAAACTGACATAAAAATTCAAAAGTTATTAAAATAATTAAACTAAGTAAATTAGCAAATTCTCATTAGGTAACGGTTTCTAAAAAAATCATTGACAGTTTCTTTGAATTCCAAAAAACCTTGCAAATTCAAAAACAAATTTTACAAAAACAACAAAATTCATATTCTTTCTTCAAAAAAATGCAAAGCGTAAACCATTATGAATTCAGTAACCAACCTGCCATTATCTTCATCCAAAAACCCTTCGAAACACCAAATTAGTATTTTTTAGTTCAAAAACCAATCATTGCAAATTCAAAAATCTTTCTATACAAAATAACAAAATTCTCGTTCATCATTCATTCTAATTCATAAAAACTAGTAAATGAATGCAACATAATAAACTGACATAAAAAATTCAAAAAAGTTATTAAAATAATTTAACTAAGTAAATTAGCAAATTCTCATTAGGTAACGGTTTCTAAGAAAATCATTGACAGTTTCTTGAATTCAAAAAAACCTTGCAAATTCCAAAAAAAATTTTACAAAAACAACAAAATTCACACTCTTTCTTCAAACAAATGCAATGCGCAAACCATTATGAATTCAATAACCAACCTGCCATTTTCTTCATTCAAAAACCTTTCGAAACACCAAATAAGAATCATTTAATATAATTTAAAGATTTAAGTAGAAAATTATCAACCTTCAAAGTTGTAGTAAATGAATGCAACATAATAAACTAAGATAACAAATTCAAAAAATTTATTAAAATATATAAACTAAGTAAATTAGCAAATTCTCATTGGGTAACGGTTTCTAAAAAAATCATTGACAGTTTCTTGAATTCAAAAACCTTGCAAATTCAAAACAAATTTTACACAAACAACAAAATTCACACTCTTTCTTCAAAAAAATGCAATGCGTAATCCATTATGAATTCAATAACCAACCTGCCATTTTCTTCATCCAAAAACCTTTCGAAACACCAAATTAGTATTTTTTTAGTTCAAAACAAATCATTGCAAATTCAAAAATCTTTCTATACAAAATAACAAAATTCTCGTTCATCATTCATTCTAATTCATAAAAAAACTAGTAAATGAATGCAACATAATAAACTGATATACAAAATTCAAAAAAGTTATTAAAATTTTTAAACTAAGTAAATTAGCAAATTCTCATTAGGTAACTGCTTCTAAAAAACATTGACAGTTGCTTGAATTCAAAAAAATCTTAAAAATTCAAAAAAAAATTTTACCAAAACAACAAAATTCATAGTCTTTCTTCAAAAAAATGCGTAAACCATTATGAATTCAGTAACCAATCTGCGATTTTTCTAATTCAAAAACCTTTCTATACTGGTATTTTGGTATTTTTTTAGTTCAAAAATCAACCATTGCAAATTCAAAAACTCCTTCTATACAAAATAACAAAATTTTCGTTCACCATTCATTCTGTTTCATCAAAAAACTAGTAAATCAATGGAACTTAATAAACGGGCATAAAAATTCAAAAAGTTATTAAAATAATTAAACTAAGTAAATTAGCAAATTCTCATTAGGTAACGGTTTTTAAAAAAATCATTGACAGTTTCTTGAATTCAAAAAAAAATTGCAAATTCAAAAACAAATTTTACAAAAACAGGAAAATTCACTCTTTCTTCAAAGAAAATGCCTAAACCATTATGAATTCAATAACCAACCAGCCATTTTCTTGATCCAAAAACCTTTCGAAACACCAAATTAGTATTTTTTTAGTTCAAAAACTAATCATTGCAAATTCAAAAATCTTTCTATACAAAATAACAAAATTCTCGTTCATCATTCATTCTAATTCATAAAAACTAGTAAATGAATGCAACATAATAAACTGATATACAAAATTCAAAAAAGTTATTAAAATTTTTAAACTAAGTAAATTAGCAAATTCTCATTAGGTAACTGCTTCTAAAAAACATTGACAGTTGCTTGAATTCAAAAAAATCTTAAAAATTCAAAAAAAAATTTTACCAAAACAACAAAATTCATAGTCTTTCTTCAAAAAATGCGTAAACCATTATGAATTCAGTAACCAATCTGCGATTTTCTAATTCAAAAACCTTTCTATACTGGTATTTTGGTATTTTTTTAGTTCAAAAATCAACCATTGCAAATTCAAAAACTCCTTCTATACAAAATAACAAAATTTTCGTTCACCATTCATTCTGTTTCATCAAAAACTAGTAAATCAATGGAACTTAATAAACGGGCATAAAAATTCAAAAAGTTATTAAAATAATTAAACTAAGTAAATTAGCAAATTCTCATTAGGTAACGGTTTTAAAAATCATTGACAGTTTCTTGAATTCAAAAAAATTGCAAATTCAAAACAAATTTTACAAAAACAGGAAAATTCACTCTTTCTTCAAAGAAAATGCCTAAACCATTATGAATTCAATAACCAACCAGCCATTTTCTTGATCCAAAAACCTTTCGAAACACCAAATTAGTATTTTTAGTTCAAAAACTAATCATTGCAAATTCAAAAACTCTTTCTATACAAAATAACAAAATTCTCGTTCACCATTCATTCTCCTTCATAAAAAAGTTAGTAAATCAATGAAACTTAATAAACTGGAATAAAAAATTCAAAAAAGTTATTAAAATAATTAAACTAAGTAAACCACCTTATCAGTCATTCTTCAAAAACTGTATAAACCATTTTAAATTCAATAACTAATTTGTTATTTTCTTAATTCAAAAACCTTTCTAAACGCCAATTTGGTATTTTTAGTTCAAAAACTTTGTAAACCATTACGAAATCAAAAACGAAATCGATCTTTTTTAATAAAAGAAAACTTTTAATAAATAAAACTATAACCAATCAATGTCTAATCAAATTCAAAAAATTCAATTCAAAAAGTAAATTTTATCGAAAATAAATGATTCAAAAAATTTCAAATTATTCAAAAAAGTTTGTAAAGTATTTAGAACTCATTTCAAACTAACAAAATTCACCAAAAAACAAAGCAAATCTAATGAAACTCAAAAAATTAAATACTATTACAAAAAAAGGTTCAAAAAAGTTAAGAAATCAATTAAACTAGGTTTAAGAATTCAAAAAAAGTGGACATCAATTACAAATACTCTCTATGATAGAAGAATTTTAAAAAAATCGTTACTAATTAAACTAAGAAAACGAAAGATCCTCGCGAAACACAAAGAACTCACGCGTACACTAATAAATCGCAAAGAAGGCCATGGAAACGAGGAAAAAATAGAAAGTGCAACAAGATGAACCGCGCCAACTAGATCTAACGTAATCACAATGACAAGAACTATTAATCAATTGTTAATGTGCAAAAGGGCTGGTAATTATGACCGTCCGTTTCAAAATATTTACGTACTAATAATTGCAAGAGAGCAACACGTGACGTAAATTATTGTATTACACATCCTGACAGTCGGCTATGAAATCTTAATTAGAATATAAATTGCAATGCGGTACTTGTACTTGTAATTCGTTACCAACATGCGATCACGAAAAACTTTACTTACCCGATGGTATTATCGTTGTTTTACTCGGCGGCGGCGGATTTTTTAGTCTTTGAGGCGGATATTTTGGTACTTGTAAAACAACCGGTGTTTTAATACTAAGATCGACTGGTTCCATTTGGACGGTGGACCTTCCGCCTGGAAAATAAAAAAATTGTTTTGAATGAGATCAAAGTGGCAAGTGCATTGTAATAATATGGGTGGAGGATACGTGAGATGAGTGGGCAACGCATTCATGTTAATCGTACGCACATGTTCAGATCGAAGATATGTCATATCGAGTTACATTTAACCATTCACTTCTTATTGCCGCACACAAATCAATTCAATAATGCAATATGTCAGATTCAATGTACTAAACATGCGCTTCTGAATTTACTTTTACGAAACAAAAGATAGGGAGGAAGAAAGGCCGCCTACCTTGATCGTGAAACCACATCCGCATCCTCACGAAAAAAAAACGCGACGCCTTCTAGATCTTAAATTATCGATTCGGGTTTGATAAATTAGTGCGCGATTGTCGGTGAAAAAAGTCGCAGACCTTGGAGTTAAATTGTTATTAGCGGAGAACGGTAATTAAAATAAAACATCTTTACAGAAGAATTCTATAAATTAATAGCCGCCATTTTGAATTGCCGACTAAATGTTCCAAAAAAAGGTGGCGCAATCACAATTTTAGAAAAATCGAGGCGGCGCCCAATCCTTTTTGAGTTTACTTACATGAAAAATGGATTCGGATAAAATCCCATAATGGGGAATCGTTTTGACTTCGGATTTAATTTCAACAATTAATTTTAAAATTAAGAAATTTCAAAATTTTACAAAAAATGGGGTGCCGTCCCAAACCCGATCTTCAAATGAAATCTGAAAGCTGCACCATTTTGAATTTGCTTGCAATTGTTTAAATTTAACAAGAATCGAGGTGGCGCCAAATCTGAAATTTCAAATTTGCGTCGTATAGATTCAAACGTAAACATAAATTATTGCCACTAAAATGTTTTGAACACCATTCGATTACATATCATAGTCGCCATTTTGAATTACATTCCTTCAACTAAATTTAGAAGTTCAATTCATTAATGACGTAGGTACAAAATTTTAACATTAACAATTAAGCTAACTTTGAATCAGATAGACGCCATTTTGAATTTATTTTCGATTACAATAATTGAATTCGAAAAAAATCCAATTTTCAAATTCCTAGTTTAATCATATTGAATTTATATTTATAGCCCAATTTGTTAATGCTGTATGTAATTTCGAAGGTAGCCATTTTGAATTTAAATTCAATTCCATATACATTATATGATGTTATATATATATGGGTATAATCCTAAGATTGGGATTTTGGAATCTAAATTCAATTATCAAAATTTTACAAAAATTGAATTCAAATTACATGCAATTTAACAAAAATGAGGTGGCGCCCCATTACAGATCTTCAAATAATGGCCGTATTAAATTGACTTCGAATTAATATCTAAAAAAATGTTTCAAAATACGTACTCAAATATACGCGTATACCTTCACGGTCGTCATTTTGAATTTGAATTGAGTTTAAAAGTTCAATTCATTAATGTTATATGAAATTTTAAAGATTCCAATTAAGTTAATTTTTATATAAATCGGTGGCTTCGTTCTAAATTTAAATGGGGAATTGGCGCCATTTTGAATTTACGCTCGACTATCTTAATTTTCAAAAATGAAAGATAAATATCAGTCTGAATCTTCAGAACACGTTCTTTTATTACCGCCATTTTGAATCTGTGTTACATTCTTATACGCACCTTTAAAGTAACAATTTTCCAATTTCAACGTTAGCGCCATTTAGAATTTAATTTTGATTACTTGTACTTTATAAATGATGTACAACATTGCGTCTCAGCTTACACTGGCCATTTTGAATTTCAATTCAAATAATTAAAGTCAACTTTGATTGTTCAAATTTTGCAAATGATGAAACAAACTCAGTAAAACGTTCCAAACACAGTTGTAGTGGACATTTTGAATTTGGATTCAATTACTACAATTACATTTAAAAATTCAAGTCATTCACAATAAGATGACAATTCTGGAATTTAATTCCAATTGTATAAATTGAGGCGGCACCCCTATCCCGATCTTCAAATAGAATTCAAAGTACGAAATAAAATCGCAAAGCTGTACCACTTTGAGTATGCATTAAAATGTCAAAAGTGGCGCCTAATCTCCATGTACAAATATTATTTCAATTTTCAATGTCAGTAAAAAGAATTGAATTTCAAAGATGGCTGTATTACGTTGACTTCGAATGAATTAATGTTTCAAAATACGTACTCGATACCTTCATGGTCGTCATTTTGAATTTGAATTGAATGAAAGTTCAATTCTAAATTTGAATAGATTTGACGCCATTTTGAATTTACCTTCGACCTCGATCTTAATTTTCAAAAACAAAAAATAAATATCAGTAAAATAACTGAATGTTCACAACACCTTCTCTGCCAATACTTATCACTTTAACGCCATTTTTAATTTAGAAATGACAATACACAGACCACCATTTTGAATTTGGATTACATTAATTTAAAATTTAAACTACTTCATTTCATTCGCCTTTTAAATTAAAATTCAAAACACATTTTTATCCGCTGTAGGTGCCATTTTGAATTAATTTCAGTAAAACGTCAGATTCTTTTCATTGCACTTCTTTGGGTAGTATGTGAGTATATCCTAATATTCGCCATTTTGAATTTAAATTACATTCCTATACGCAAATTCGAAGTTATCAGTTCGGTTGTCTAAATTATAAAAGCAAACCAGTTTAGTTTGACATTTCGTCAATATCTCAAGTTTTTTGAATCTAGAATTTAAACCTCAATTCATCAAAGCCATGCGTAATTTTAACTATGACTTTTGAATTGACTTCATATTTTCATAGGCGCCATTTTGAATTAAGAGAATTTAATTTTCTAGATTTACAGAACATCAAGTTCACGACATTTGAATTCAATTTACAATTTCACTATTGACCATTTTGAATTTCCAAACAAAATTCTACTATTTAAAATTTCAGAAAAACATCAAGTTATGGATCTCACCTTCATTTTGAATTTGACAAGTCAAGACGATTAACGTTGAGCAATTATCATAATAGGTTAGTTACTCTCATGATTAACTTTTTACGATCAATTGATTTTTTAAGAATCACAACACTTTACCAACATATACCTTCTCGGCTGCCATTTTGAATTCAAAAAAATTTTATCGTTCAACATTTTCCAAATACAGAAATGAATTTTAAATATGAAATTTGTTCCCCAATTCCAGTCAATGTATGTTAAATTTTCAATTTCTATTGCGTAACCAAAAAAAAAAATAGCCGACGCCATTTTGAATTTCAGTTACAATTCCCATACCTAAATTTTCAATTGGATTTAATGAAAAAGTAGATAAATTAGTTGGAATTTTTTAAAAGATGCTGCCTCTTCTATCACTACACTATATCAACATACCCTACCAGCTGTCATTTTAAAATTGGCCATTTGAATTTAATATCAATTTAACCAACAGAAAACACCAAAACTGCACCAAAACTTGACTCGACACGTGTTTCAACAGCTGTTTTCTGTTGGTTAAATAGACGCTGCAGTTGGTGTTCCTTTCCTTTGATTAATATCAATTGTTCTATTTTCCAGATACTTACAGAAATGAATTTGAATTGTTCCTCAATTCCACGCAATCAATGTTAAATTTCCATTTTCAAAATTTCGCAACCAAAAAAATTGTCGACGCCATTTTGAATTTCAATCATATCAGTATTCCATTACAGTGTCAAAATAGCCGAAAACTATTGTATTCGCTGATTACATTGTTTTGATCGGCGATTCATTTTGAATTTAACATGTCAAAAAATGATTATACCGTCACACTATTTGCAATTTACTGTGAATTTAAATCATTAAATTTCACAACGGCCATTTTGAATTTTGATCAACTATTCATGATTAAATTTACTAAACTAAACTTTCAATTGTTTGAAGTATTCTAAGAAGAAAAAGTCGACGCCATTTTGGATTTTTATTTAATCTTGTCAGCTGTCATTCAAAATTCATTGTGTAGCAACAACATTTCTATTCAATTTTCCAGTTACGATTTTGAATTAAATCGTCATCCTTTTGACAGGTGTTAGAATCAATTGATTTTGTTTAAAAACATCAGCCATTTTGAATTTCATGTTCGATCACGTGATTCCAACATTTTAAACTTAAGTTTTATTTATAATTATAATTATTGTTCTTATTTCATACTTTTTTTCTATAATAATAATGTAATACAGTAGGCTTTGTTTGCTTTAGTCCAAGTGGTTATATTTGTTTTACTTTTTACTAAAATAATATAATACAATAAAATTTATTTTAGACAGTCGGCGGCCATATTGAAAAATAAATTGACCATTCTTAAATCATAGGCCGCTCGGATCTTTTAGACAACAAAATCGATAACCACAATGGAATTAGAAAAAACGAGCAATTTCTCTAATTGCACAATGAATAAAAGACCGCGTTGCGTCCATGAAAGGCTTAGGTTTACTGTGAATTTAAATCATTAAATTTCAACTGGCTTATTTTAATTTTGATCAACTATTCATCATTAAATTTACTAAACTAAACTTTTAATTGTTTGAAGTATTCTAAGAAAAAAAATTTCGACACCATTTTGAATTTTTATTTAATTTTGTACGCTGTCATTCAAAATTCATTGTGTAGCAACAAATATTTCTATTCAATTTGCCAGTTACGATTTTGAATTAAATCGTCATCCTTTGACTTAGGTGTTAGAATCAATTGATTTTGTTTAAAAAACATCAGCCATTTTGAATTTCATGTTCGATCACGTGATTCCAACATTTTAAACTTAAGTTTTAAATTAATTTGTTTTAAAAAAAGTGCAAATACTTAAATTTTCATTTTTCTTGCGTCTGACAATCGGCGGCCATATTGAAAATAAATTCGCCATTCTTAAATCATGGGCCGCTCGGATCTTTTAGACAACAAAATCGATAACCACAATGGAATTAGAAAAAACGAGCAATTTCTCTAATTGCACAATGAATAAAAAGACCGCGTTGCGTCCATGAAAAGGCTTAGATTTACTGTGAATTTAAATCATTAAATTTCACAACGGCCATTTTGAATTTTGATCAACTATTCATCATTACATTTAATAAACTAAACTTTCAATTGTTTGAAGTATTCTAAGAAAAAAAGTCGACGCCATTTTGGATTTTTATTTAATCTTGTCAGCTGTCATTCAAAATTCATTGTGTAGCAACAACATTTCTATTCAATTTGCCAGTTACGATTTTGAATTAAATCGTCATCCTTTTGACAGGTGTTAGAATCAATTGATTTTGTTTAAAAACATCAGCCATTTTGAATTTCATGTTCGATCACGTGATTCCAACATTTTAAACTTAAGTTTTAACTTAATTTGTTTTTAAAAAGTGCAAATACTTAAATTTTCATTTTTTCTTGCGTCTGACAGTCGGCGGCCATATTGAAAATAAATTCGCCATTCTTAAATCATAGGCCGCTCGGATCTTTTAGACAACAAAATCGATAACCACAATGGAATTAGAAAAAACGAGCAATTTCTCTAATTGCACAATGAATAAAAGACCGCGTTGCGTCCATGAAAAGGCTTAGATGTGTATCAACCTTTCATTAACAGCCTGCAACACAAAAGTTCGTCCAAAGGTGTTAACTACATTATATTGCACAGTCATTAAATTTAGCGAAAGAATAACGCGCATTAACCATCTGTCGTGTGAAGTAACCGTAACGTTTATTAAAACGTCGTCGTTGCGAACAAAAAAAAGACAGACGAAAAAAAATCTGCCACCGACTTTGAGGTTATAAAGGGCACGGACCTGCCCGCGCGTGTGTGCGTGTGTGTGTGCGTGAGCGTGTGGTAGGTAACTCTTGATCCATTATGTTTCATACAATTCCGTATTCACGGTATGTCGTTAATCGTTCAAATAAAATCATTTTACTGCTAATTTTCATTTATTACCGGGTATTGCGGCGTGGACTTAATGACCGTTTCATCTTTTATAAAGTACATACGCTGCGTGCAATAGTAATTAGTAATTCCACGGTGCTTCGTTTTTTTTTCTTCTTCATCTTGTTTTCCGACGAGCATCCGCCGCTTTAATCCGTGATTGCTGCTTTCAATTCGAATGTAATTATTAAATCGTAGTAGGCCGTGGATTTTTGTTTCCGGTAGATGACGTGTCGAAATCAGGTGCTATGATCACAATTAAAACAGTGCCGTTGAATATCGTGAGAGTGGATCAAAATAATGCCATTGTATAAGAATTTTAGATTAAAAATGAGACGGGCGATTAATTAAAGGAAGAGTATAAAAATGGCCACAAATGTCACAGAAAGCAAAGAGTTTTTTCAAACTATTAGTGGATTTTGTCAAAATTTAATATCAAAATGTCGTGAAAACAATGACATAATTAGTAAAATATGACAGAAAAATGATTAGCCGAAGTAAAAATAGGTTTTTTTCTAAACAGGAATATCGCAGCAAACGAAATTTTCGGTTGATATTGTGATACAATATCACAGTCACTTCAGAATCTAATACAAACATATTTTGCAATACTCATACAAAACAAAAACTGTTATAGGGTAAAAAATATAAAAAATCGCCATTCACACTAAAGTATTATCTTTATCTCGTATTTTTTTAGATGAAACATAAAAATATCACAGACAATTAAAAATTCAGAATTAACAAGTATCACAGAAAATAATAATTATTAAAGAAATTGTTGGGCCAAATCTATATAAAATCAAATGTTATTCACCATACCTTGTTTTCAATATTTTTTAGAGCAAAATTTAAAATATCACAGACATTAAAAAAATTCAGAATTAACAATATCGCAGAAAATAATAATTATTAAAGAAAATGTTGAGGCAAATCTATATAAAATCAAATGTTATTCACCATACCTTGTTTTCAAATTTTCTAAGCAGAATTAAAAATATCACAGATATTTTTAAACGAATACGAAGTACAAGCATCCTAAATCTTAAGTAATTGATGTTATCAATTGTTTGATTGATCGAACATTTAGAGTATAACATAATCTCAGAAAAATATCGTAAAATTGTAACAAATTAAACATAAAAATATCGCAGAACAAATTGTTATAAAAAAAAGTTCGTATAAAGTTACTCACAAGACTTTGTTTTTCTAAGTACAATTTGAGTATGACATAATCTGAGGAAAAACTTGTAACCATCAGAGATACGAAACAAATTTAAAATATAAATATCACAGATACTTGAAAAAAGGGAACACGAATATTAGTAAATTAAGTAATTGATGTTACCAATGTGTTTGTTTGATCATACATTTAGTGAATTAAAAATGAAAATATCACAGAAGAAGTTGTGGTAAATTAATATAAAAGCATCTTGGTACTAAAATTACTCACAAGACCTTTGTTCTCGCACATTCTACGTAAAAATAAAAATATCACAGATATCTTAAAGTGATGATAACGCAAAATATCTCAAAGATAAAATAATTGATGTTACCAATTATCATACATTCAGAGTATCGCATAATCTCAGAAAAATGAAGCGACTATCAGAGAAACCAAACAATATCACAGAACAAATTTTATTTGTTGTTGTTCTCACCTTCTCTAAGCAGAAATAAAAATATCACAGATATTAAAAAATAAAAAATTAAGGCACACGTATCCCAAAGATAAATTGATGTTATCAATTGTTTATTTGATCATTGATTTAGAGTACGGCATACACTCAGCAAGTCTCATAGAGCTTAGAAAAAAATTAAAAATAAAAACATCACAGAACAAATTTTTTTAAGCTAGTTCTTGTGGTAAATTAATATAGAAGCATCATTCGTACTAAAATTACTCACATGAGCTTGTTGTCGTATTTTCTAAGAAGAAATAAAAATATCACAGATAGTTAAAAAAGAGAACAGAAATATGAAGTAAAGTATAATGTGTTTTTGATCAGAGATACGAGCACCATTCGTACTACAATTACTCACAAAACCTTGGCTGTTATCGCATGTTTTAAATAGAAATAAAAATATCACAGATACTTAAAAGAAATGAGAACACTAGTAAAGTAATTAATGTTCCCAAGAAATTGTTTATTTGATCATACATTTGGAGTATGGCATAATCTCAACTATAGTAGATGTCAAACAAAGATATCGCAGAACAAATTTTATTTAGCTAATTCTTGTGGTAAATTAATATAAAACTAAAACTTTGTTCTCGCATTTTCTAAGTAAAAATAAAAATAACACAGATAATTTTAAAAAAATAAAAAACACAAATATCTCGAAGATAAAGTAATTGAAGTTACCAATGACCTTACGTTTAAAGTATGACAGAATCTCAGAAATTTCTTGTAACTATTAAAGATACCACAGAACAAGTTAATTTTTGTGGTAAATTCATATAAAAGCATCATTCGTACTAAAATTACTCATAAGACCTTGTTGTAGTAGTAGTAGAAATAAAAATATCACAGATATTTAAGAAAAAAACATTAAGAACACAAATATCCCAAAAATAAAAGTAATTGATGTTCACAATTTTTATACATTTAGAGTATGACATAATCTCAAGGAAAATGTTATAAATATCATAGAATTTAAGAAATTAAAAATAAAAATATTGCAGAACAAATTGTTATAAATATCACAGGCATTAAAAAATGTGAAAAGATATTGTTACCAATTGTTTACAATTAAAAATACCGTAAAAATAATTATTATTTAGCCCCATTCGTATATATTTGTTTGATAATACAAAAAAATATCTTAAATATCGCAGAACCAATTCCAATTCTATGTACAATCATACAATATTTAAATAGCACTCACTCTCAAGAATGAATATGGCAATATCGCAGAAGTTACTCACGCTACTATATTGTTTTCGCAATGCTTCTAGACGGACAACAAAATATCAGAGATATTTAAAAATAAATAATTGAAATATCCTCAAATAGTAATTGGTATCATCAATTTGTTCGTACGTATTCTCAACAAAAACAAATTAAAAATATCACAAAATATCACAGAAAATGATCGCAAAATATCACAGAATTTTTAAAGACATTTAATTTGTGCAAAATTAATACTCAATACCAAGAAAAAAAGAGATAACTAAACGTTATCCCAAAAATATCACAAAAAGTAACGATCACCATATTTTGAGTAGAAAACTTAACGCGAACGTATAAAATAATAAAAATTTTTTAAAAAAAAAAAAAAAAAAAAAAAAAAAAAAAAAAAAAAAAAAAAAAAAAAAAAAAAAAAAATAAAAAAAAAAAAAAATAAAAATAAAAAAAAAAAAAAAAAAAAAAAAAAAAAAAAAAAAAATTTTAAATTTTAAAAAAAATTTTTAAAATAAAAAATATCAAAATTTTAATAAAAAAAAAAAAAAAAAAAAAAAAAAAAAAAAAAAAAAAAAAAAAAAAAAAAAAAAAAAAAAAAAAAAAAAAAAAAAAAAAAAAATTTTAAAAAAAAAAAAAAAAAAAAAAAAAAAAAAAAAAAAAAAAAAAAAAAAAAAAAAAAAAAAAAAAAAAAAAAAAAAAAAATAAAAAAAAAATAAATTTAAAAAAAAAAAAAAAAAAATTAAAAATAAAAAAAAAAAAATAATAAAAAATAAAAAAAAAAAAAAAAAATAAAAAAATTTAAAAAAAAAAAAAAAAGTAAATTTTTTTAAAAAATAAATTTATTAAAAAAAAAGATAAATTTAAAAAAAATTATTAAAAAATAAAAAAAAAAAAAAAAAAAAAAAAAAAAAAAAAAAAAAAAAAAAAAAAAAAAATAGGTGAGAAAATAAATAATAAGTAAAAAAAAAAAAACAAATTTATTTTTTACATTTCTGAAGTAGTAATAAAAATATCACAGACATTTTTTTTTAAAAATTTATAAAAAAAAATAAAAAAAAAATAATAAATAAAATATAAAAAAAAAAAAAATAAAAAAAAATAAAAAAAATTTTTAAAAAAAAAAAAAAAAAAAAATATAAAAATAAAATAAAATATTAAAAAAAAAAAATATATTAAAAAAATTAAAAAAAATAAATATAAAAAATTAAAAAAAAAAAAATTAAAAAAAAAAAATAAAAAAAAAAAAAAAAAAAAAAAAAAAAAAAAAAAAAAAAATTTTTAATTTAATATTTAAAAAAAAAAAAAAAAAAAAAAAAATTATTAAAAAATTTAAATTAAAAAAAAAAAAATAAAAAAAAAATTAAATTTTAAAAAATTAAAAAAAAAATATATTAATTATAAAAAAAAAAATTATAAAATAAAAAAAAAAAAAAAAAAAAAAAAAAAATAAAATATAAAAAAATTAAATATTTTTTTTAATAAAATTAAATTTAATAAAATTAATTAATAAAAATAATTAATTATAATAAATTAAAAAATTTAATAAAATATAAAAAAAAATATTATAAAAAAATTAATAATAAATATTAAATATATTTTTAATTTAATATAATAAAAACCATAAAATATAAAAAAATTAAATAAATATCCAAAGTTAAAGTGTGTATTCCAATTTTACATTTAGTACATATAATAGAATATCATAAAATTGTAGAATTTAAAAAATCGGAATTAACAATATCGCAGAAAATAATAATTATTAAGCAAATTGTTGGAGCAAATTTATATAAACTCACCATTCGAACGAATGCTACACACCATACCTTGTTCTCGAGTTTTCTAAGCAGCATTAAAATTATCACAGATATTTTCAAAATACAAACAAACATCTCAAAAGATAAAGGAATTGACGGTAAATCTTTAAATATCGCAAAATTTCAGAAAACAAAAACAAATTCAAAATAAAAATATCGCAGAAAAATATTAAGCCAATTTTTGTTGTAAATTAATACAAAAGCATTACTCACAAGACCTTGTTGTTCTCACATATTCTAAGCAGAAATAAAAATTTCATAGATATTTTAAAAAATGAGAACACTAGTTTCCCAAATTAAAAATAAAAATATCGCAGACCAAACATTTTTAAGTTAATTGTTTTGGCAAATTACTCACAAGACTTGGTTGTGTAGTAGTAGAAATAAAAATATCACAGATATTTAGAAAAGAGAACACAAATATTCCAAAGATAAAGTTATTGATGTTATCACTGCGTTTGATCATATATATATTTCGAGTAGGGCATATTCTCAGAACTATTAACTATTAGAGATACGGAACAAATTAAAATTAAAATATCACAGAAGAAATTTCTTAAGTTAATATTGTAGTAAATTAGATATAAAAGCACCATTCTGTACTAAAATTTCTCATAAGATCTTGTTGTTCTAGCATTTTCTAGTAGAATTAAAATATCACAGATATTTTCAAAAATGAAATTGCAAATATATCAAAGATAAAGTAATTGATAATAATGTTACCCATGTTGTGGTAAATTCATATAAAAGCACAATTCGTGTTGTAGTAGTAAGTAGAAATAAAAATATCATAGATTGATGTGTTTCATCATACAATTAGAGTATGACACAATCTAAAAGAAAATTTTATATTGATTTAAACAGATTAAAAAGAGAAAGTTAATGAGAATTACGTTTTAAAAAATAGCCTTGTTACTTAAGGTACTTGCAATAGTGACCGCATTTTTAAAATAAAAACAAATAAAAATATCACAGAAAGTGATCGAAAAATATCACAGAATTTTAATTTCCGCAAGAAAAATTCTCAATACTAAGAAAAAACAGAGATAACTCAACGTTATCCCAAAAAATATCACAGAAAGTAGAAAGATCACGATATTTTGAGTAGATAACTATTATCGGAGGTGTAAACGTTCAAAATGTAACGCGACTGTCGCATGGCACCAATTAGGAAATTGAACATGAAAAAAGGTGCGACAGAATTAATGTCGACAACATCTGGTGTTTTACTTAAAACAACAAAAATCAAAGTATCAATCACCTCGCCAATTCCTCTCACGTACTCAACTCATTATCGCCATAAAAAAGTAACTTGTTCTTCATTTGATCTATCGAGGTCGAGACGAGCGCCTTCGTTAATAGCAAAGAATTGTATTTAAAAAAATTACCTCTGGTGCATCAGGCGATGGAGGCATTCCAGGTCGAGGGGCGCCCACCCACCGATTTGCCTCCGTCTGACATTCGTCCTGAAAAAAAACAGAAAAAAATTACTCTCGACGTAACTCCCGTACATTCTAATCTACGTAATAAATTATCGCCCAAGAAGTGAAAGATGAAACACCTAAACGAACAGTCTTAATTTATCGCATTTTACGCGCGAAGAAAAACCGGAAGCGTGTTAATTTTTAAATAATTTTGAAAGTTACCCCCATGCACCAAACTCAAACCACAAACACGTACGTACTGTCGCCCAAAAATTTAGCAACGTTATAATATTAACCATAAAATAATTGTAATTTGCATGCGTCCTCGATGTTGGAATACAAAAATTAACATAAAAGCAGCAGGCGGCGCCCATTGAATAAATCCTCAATTTTATTATAGATTAAGTTTGCAAATCCCTCGAAAAAAACACTTTCGTTTTCAAGCCGGGACGAAATCGAATCGAGGGGGCGCGACGTAGTACATTATTTAATTTTTAAATATGTTGAACGAAGTAGGCCATGACTTCTGTGTGACAATGTCCTTTGTTTTAACGCAGAACAGGTTCGAAATTACGCGCGTAAATCTTTTCCCGTCGCCGTTTTATGCTTTTAAAACGCTCGCGCTCGAGATGTAATTTGTCAGAACAATTTTCTAATGTCAAATGTTTTCATAATAAACGCTAAATTAGAATGAGCGCGTGGGTCGATGCAATGGCAGTAGTTGCTGTATGAATTATGAACAATTTCAAAAGATAAGCTTATTTGAAACGTCATTAACAATCGTTTTCTATTACCATAAGGAGATTTCACTTTTATTAACGATGTGTGAAAACCTATATTAGAACAAATTTTCTCTTGAATAATAGTAAAAGAAATATCGCAGAAAATGTCGGCGTTTAAAAGAATAACAATTTAAGCCACCAAAATATCACAGAATTGTTAAAAATATGATTATTACTAAGTAATATATCAATGGGTATCGTTAAAAATAATTCTATTTCTTTTCGCTAAAAATATCACAGAAAGCAACAAAATAATTTGAAGAACTATATAAAAAATGTTAAAAAATTGTATATGAGCGTTCGAAATAACTTACAAATAGTAAAAAGGGTAAAAAACCGTTATGCAAAAAAAAATCATGTATAAAATATCACAGAATGACATCAATTACAAATCCAATATTCACAAAAATATCAAATCAAATCGTAAAACTTTACTTAAAACTTTGGCAAAACTAGATGATCGTTACAAATTTAAATGTCGGTAAATATCGCAGAAGAGTAATGTCACAGACAATATCATAAATATAAAATAAAAAAAATTATGTTTGTGGTTGTGGTATATTAGAATATACTCAAAATAGTAAAACCGCGTAAATGAATATCGCAGAAATTATAATAAACTATCAAGACAATTCGCAGAAAAAGTGAGCGTTTAAAAAAAGTTAAGCCGCCAAAATATCACGGAAAAAAAAGAATTGTTAAAAAATATGATTATTACTAATTAATATATCAATGAATATCATTCAAAAATAATAATCTATAAACCACTCCTTTCTGGTTCCTTTTTTCGCATGAAAAATGTCACAGAAAGCAACAAAATAATTTGAGGAACTATATAAAAAATGTTAAAAGACTGTATATTAGCGTTCGAAATAACTTACAAATAGTAAAAAATAGCAAATAAACATTACGCAAAAAAATCGTGTATAAAATATCACAGAATGACATCAATTACAAATCCAATAGTTAAAATTTACAAAAATATCAAAAGTATAATCAATTCGTAAACCTTCACTTAAAACTTTTGCAAAACTAGATGATTTAAATGTCGGTAAATATCGCAGAAGAGAAATGTCACAGATAATATAAATATAAAATAAAAAAAATTATGTTTGTGGTTCTAATATACTCGAAATAGTAAAACCGCGCAAATGAATATCGCAGAAATTATAATTAAATATCAAGACAATTCGAGAAAAAAGAAGCTTTAAAAAAAGTTAAGCGCCACCAAATATCACGGAAAAAAAGAATTGTTAAAAATATGATTATTACTAATTAATATATCAATGAATATCATTCAAAATATATCTATAAACCACTCCTTTCTTTTTTTCGCAAAAATATCGCAGAAAGCAAAAAAAAAATAAAAAAAAAAAAAAAAAAAAAAAAAAAAAAATAAATAAAAATAAAAAAAAAAAAAAAAAAAAAAAAAAAAAAAAAAAAAAATAACAAAAAAAAATTTATAAAAAAATAAAAAAAAATAAATTTAATAAATTTTTTAATTATTTTTTTAAAAAAATTAAAAAATTATTTTTTTTTTATTTTTTTTTTTTTATTTTTTAAAAAAAAAATATTTTAAAATTTTTAAAAAAAAAAAAAAAAAAAAAATCAAAAAAAAAAAAAAAAAAAAAAAAAAAAAATTTTTTTTTTTTTTTTTTAAAAAAAAAAATAAAAAACCCAAAAAAAAAAATAAAACAAAATATAATTAAATTCACAAAAACATTAAATGCAAAACCGATAAATTAAAAAAATTAACGTGATGTTATTGTAACAATTTTCGATTGTTTACTTATAGTTATCACGAATAAATGACACTGAATATCGCAGAAGTCATAGTACAGAATCAAACTAACGCTAAAAACGTACATTTGTATCTTTAAGCGCTTTACCACTTAACTTATCACCACGCGTTAAAAGCAAAACATTAATAGAATATCACAGAAATAAACATGCTTTTACCCAAAGTTTTCTGACAACAAACAATGGTTAATGAACAAATATTCTATAATATCGCTTCCGGTCCATCACGCCACAATCGCCAAATCAAACCTTAACGAAACTAAAAAAAATAGAAAATGTCACAGAAAGTCAAATTCGTAAAGCAAAAAAAAATTAATCTAAAATTCGAAAAATTTTAAAGCATGGTTATCGGTTACAGATAATTGAGTGACCATCAAACGTCACAGAACTGTTTTAAGTTCGAAAGTTTTTAACCACTACCAAACTTCAACCGTTTAACACAACAGATGAAGTAACAATGCTATCCAACAGGTTTTCAGTTAATTATTCATTTTGAAGAAATATCACTCGAATATCACAGAACTGCCAAAAATTAAATTCTCCGTTGATTTAATAATATCAAGGTGGCTTACAAACAGATCAAAAATTTACGGTCAGAAGTAACGAAAATATCACAGAACAATCATGATCGAACAATGTCACAGAAACAAAATAAAGAAAGAAAAAATAAAGACGTTAATATCGTAATTGATCCAAATTATTTAAATGAAAAATGCACCAAAACATAATTCATATCTGAGAAACAACTACTACAAATAAAGATAGATAAATATCGCAGAATAATTTACATTTTCAAACCCACAGAAACTTCAACTCATTATTTTCTATTGAAGACAATTCCTTTGATAATTAAATATCACAGAATGGATCTCTTTAATGTACTAATACAAATGCTAGCCAACAAGTTGATAGAAAAACAAAAATTAGTAGATAAATTAATTATTCGTTTTGATGCAATATCACAGAATAATTTAAGGACTGAGAAACAAATCAACTTCTGGTTTCTATAATATAATTGGATTTAACTTTGAAATACTTTGGAATGTGTCAAACAATCATGGTGAAATGTCACAGAATGATCTGTATTAAGAGGTTAGTCAGATGCTACTTGAAAATAATACATTCTACAAGAGGTCAGTAAATAATTAAGAAATCGAATAAAAACTTAACATATCCTGAATATCTTAGAAAATTGAGAAAATATCACAGAATGCAGATAATCAGCCAACAATGTCAAAATCCAGAAAGAGTTTACAAAACTAACGAAAACTAAAATGGCAAAAACGACACAGCAATTAAAAGAACCAAGTCATTTCAAAACAGATAATCAGAAAAATATCACAGAATGTGAAAACAAAAGTTACAGATTATCCAAGAATTCAGCAATAACCCAACAAAAATTGAGGGAAGATGTCACATAATAGTAAAAAGAGACCTAGAAGGAGATCAAAATTAATTAAAGCAAATATCACAGAAAAATTAAAAATTTTGACAAACCAAATTAAAGGGCTGAGAAACGAATCAACTTTTTGTTTCTACAATATAATTCGATTTAAAGAAATACCTCCAAATGTTTCATAAAATAATGGTGAAATATCACAGAATGATCTGTATTAGGGAGTTAGTCTGATGCTACTTGAAAATAATACATTCTACAAGAGGTCGGTGAATAATTAGGAAGTCGGATAAAACGTCAACATTGCCTGAAATTTAGGAAAATATGACAGAGAATTTCACAGAAAGTAAAAAAAATGACTGTCAAGTAATTGCTCAGCATCAAGTTCGAACGTGCTAAAAGTATCACAGCCGATATAGAAAGAAATATCGCAAAACTAAACTTTCGTGTAGTGTCGCAAAGTTCGAAACGTGCACAAATTAGAAAAAGGGCGCGATGAACTGTACTGCGAGCGTTCATCCGTTATCTTGTTGTGTTAGAAAAATAATCGAAGGTTGCAGCGAATGTAAGTTAAAAAAAATGCATGCAGATAAACAGTTAACATCGAAGTGATGCGAAAGGGGTCAAAAAATATGACAGATACAAAGAATTAACCAAAATATCACAGAATATCGGTAAACGACTGTCAAAAATTAATCAGCATCAAGTCCGAACGTAACCCAGATAATTTTCTAAAAATATCACAGGCGATCTCAAATTAAATATCGCAGAACTAAAATTTCAGGTAGTGTGGCAAAGGACGCCGTGCGATATATGTCAAAAAAAAGACGTGATGAACTGTACAATTTCGTTAGATAAATAAGAGAAGGTTGCAGCGGACGTAAGCAGACAAACGGTTAACATCGAAATGATGCGGAAGTGTCCAAAAAAATATCACAGATACAAAGAAATAACCATAATATCACAGAATATCGGTAGAGGACTGTCAAATAATTGATCCGCATTAACTTCGAACATAACCGAGATATTTATATCACAGGTGATATAAAATAACTAAACTTGCACGTAGTGTCGCAACGGTCGCAACTTGCTACAAATGCCAAAAAAAGAGCGTGATGAACTGTGTCGCTAGTGTTCGTCGGTTATCTGGTTGTGTGAGATAAGTAAGCAAAGATCGCGGGGGACGAAAGTTAAAAAAGTTTGAATGTTAACATCGAAGTGATGCGAAAGTGGCCAAAAAAATATCACAGATACAAAGAATTAACCATAACATCACAGAATATCGGTAGAGGACTGTCAAATAATTGATTAGCATCAAGTAACGTAACCCAGATAATTTGCTAAAAGTATCACAGGAGATATCAGGAAATATCGCAGAAGGAAACTGTCTGTAGTGTCGCAACGTGCGGTTAGATAAGTAAGCGAAGGTCAAGGTGGACGTGAGTGAAAAAAAGTTTGCAGATAATAGGTTAATATCAAAGTGATACAAACGTGGCCCAAAAAATATCACAGATAGAAAGAATTAACCAAAATATCACAGAATATCGGTAGACGACTGTTAAAAATTGATCAGCATCAAAATCGAACGTAACCCAGATAAGTATGGCAGGCGATATCAAATGAAATATCGCAGAACTAAACTTACAGGTAGTGTGGCAAAGATCGCCGTGCGACAAATGCCAAAAAAAGGGAGTGATGAACTGTATTGGAGGCGTTCGTGGTTATCTGGTTGTGCTAGATAAGTAAGCAAAGGTCGCGGGGAACGTAAGTTTAAAAAAGGCTTGTGTTAACAACGAAGTGACCCAAGAAATATCGCATACAAAAATTAACCAAAATATCACAGAATATCGGTAGATGACACTCATATAATTGATTAGCATCAAGTTCGAACGTAATCAAAATAATTTGCTAAAAGTATCACAACTTGTAGCAAATACCAAAAAAAAAGGCGTGATAAACTGTACCGCGAACGTTCGTCGGTTATTTGGTTATAGGTAAGCGAAGGTCACGGCGGATGTGAGTTAAAATATGTTAAACAAAAAAGTATCACAGGTGATATCAAATGAAATATCGCAGAACTAAAATTTCAGGTAGTGTGGCAAAGGACGCCGTGCGATATATGTCAAAAAAAAAGACGTGATGAACTGTACAATTTCGTTAGATAAATAAGAGAAGGTTGCAGCGGACGGGCAGACAAACGGTTAACATCGAAATGATGCGGAAGTGTCCAAAAAAATATCACAGATACAAAGAAATAACCATAATATCACAGAATATCGGTAGAGGACTGTCAAATAATTGATCCGCATTAACTTAGAACATAACCGAGATAATTTGTTAAAAGTATCACAGGTGATACAAAATAACTTAACTTGCACGTAGTGTCGCAACGGTCGCAACTTGCTACAAATGCCAAAAAAAGAGCGTGATGAACTGTATCGCTAGTGTTCATCAGTTATCTGGTTGTGTGAGATAGGTAAGCAAAGATCGCGGGGGACGTAAGTTAAAAAGAATATCGGTAGAGGACTGTCAAATAATTGATTAGCATCAAGTAACGTAACCCAGATAATTTGCTAAAAGTATCACAGGAGATATCAAAGAAAATATCGCAGAAGGAAACTGTCTGTAGTGTCGCAACGTGCGGTTAGATAAGTAAGCGAAGGTCAAGGTGGACGTGAGTGAAAAAAAGTTTGCAGATAATAGGTTAATATCAAAGTGATACAAACGTGGCCCAAAAAATATCACAGATAGAAAGAATTAACCAAAATATCACAGAATATCGGTAGACGACTGTTAAAAATTGATCAGCATCAAAATCGAACGTAACCCAGATAAGTATTGCAGGCGATATCAAATGAAATATCGCAGAAGTAAACTTACAGGTAGTGTGGCAAAGATCGTCGTGCGACAAATGCCAAAAAAAAGGGAGTGATGAACTGTATTGGAGGCGTTCGTCGGTTATCTGGTTGTGCTAGATAAGTAAGCAAAGGTCGCGGGGAACGTAAGTTTAAAAAAGGCTTGCATGTTAACAACGAAGTGACCCAAGAAATATCGCATACAATAAATTAACCAAAATATCACAGAATATCGGTAGATGACTCTCAAATAATTGATTAGCATCAAGTTCGAACGTAATCAAAATAATTTGCTATTTGGTTATAGGTAAGCGAAGGTCACGGCGGATGTGAGTTAAAATATGCTAAACAAAAAGTATCACAGGCGATATCAAAGGAAATATCGCAGAACTAAACTTACAAGAGTGTTACAAATACGCAACGTGCGACAAATGCCAAAAAAAGGTGTGATGTACTGTAATCGCGACCGTTAGTTAAAAAAAGCTTGCAGATAATCGGTTGACATCGAAGTGATGCAAACGTAGACCAAAGAATATCACAGATACAAAGAAATTAACCATAATATTACAGATTATCGGTAGACGACTGTCAAATAATTGATCAGCATCAAGTTCTAACGTAACCGAGACAGTACCACAATCGATATCAAAGGAAATATCGCAGAACTAAACTTGCATATAGGTCGCAAATTGCGGTAAATGCCAAAAAGGGCGTGATGAACTGTATCGCGAGCGTTCGTCCGTTATCACGTCGTGTTAGATAGATAAGCGAAGGTCGCGGCGATAAGGCGCCTCGTGTCCGTCTGAGGTCAAAAATAACAAACTTAAAAGGCAATAATGTCAACGCGCCGAGATTTATTTTTAGAACGGCACCAATTTTCCCCCTGTAATTTACATGATGGTAATTGTGAGAAAACAATGCGAGATTGTGATCTAAATGCCATCGATCTAACCTTAAAATATTTATAAAGGTAAAAGTTTAGTAAGGATGATGATGATGATGCTTGTCATTTGCATACGGCCGTGCCCTACATTGAGAAAAAGAGTCACGCCGTACGTCTTTGTTCATTTTTTTTTTAAGTAAAGGAAGAACAACACCTACGACTGGCGAAACGCAATGACGCAACCAAACAATAAATAAATCGAAGTAGGTTTATTAAAAATATTTAAAAAAAAACACACAATCAATCTATATTTGGCGACGCGGATCTGGGTTATGCGCCTAAGAAATTAGAATATGAAAAAGGTTCTTCTACGAGTAGTACGGACAACTTTCTACAAATATACAAATAGACGAAGATGTGGTAACGTTCGAATCTAAAAAGGGTTTTATAACCGTGAGAACTTCCACTCGATTTGATTTCGCTTTCAAATCGATACTGGCACTTTTTTTCCTCTTCCAAATGCACTCGTAGCCTCGGGTTCTTTTGCAACGTACCTCGACACCGCGGTGTGTCCGGGTAATCTCCGCCTTGCCCATTCCAATCATTTTTTTTCCGCGAAGAAAAACAATTTTGTTCGAAACCTTCTCTTTGGGAAACATTGACGCCGTTCGATTTAATTAAATGAACAATTTTTTCGTTGAGCCGTAAAACGGATCCCTGTGACGCCCCGTATTTCTTTGCCGCTCGTATCAAGTGTGCGTGATGTTAAATGCGGCGTTGCTTTATTAACTGCAAAGTAGCGTTATTTACAGGCTGTATAGCCGGAAGTGTGGGTGGCAATTGAAGCAGGGCAGGTTCATTGTTATTTAACGCTTCCGGTTTACGCCCTCGTAATTTTTATCTTGTTATATCATGCCGTCTCATCACTAGTAAATATTCGTAACACAATCCAGGGCGTTTTACGAATTCAATTCAATTTTGGGTTAAAATAATTGAATTAATTTTTTACTCACAATTTTTTGTTTAATTTTGGGTGATTTCTGTTTTTAACCGTAATTTTTAAATCAACTTTTGGATACAAACGATAATTTTGGGTCCTCGATCACAGGTCCACAAAAAAATCGATGAGGGGTTCCTTTCACCAAACCTGGTGTATTATATGTTTTTGGGGTCGCTGAACACGAATCCGAAGTCCGTTTTGCCCCATCACGACATGTTTTTTTTTCTAACCTCAAAAATCGTGGTAGATTTTGAGTGGCAAACTCAACTTTTTAAACTTTTTTAAATATTTTCGAATTTGCTTGAAACTTGTTACTCGGGTGTTTTTAGGGTCGCTGATTACGAATTTGACCTTAGATTTTAAAAATTCAAAATTGCTTTTCGGTTATAGGTTATAAGAATTTTAATCGAAAAATTTCACTTTCGATTCGTAATCATCGACCCCGAAAACCGCCGAATAACAAGTTTCAAGCGAATCCAATCAATTTTTATTTTTTCGTCCGCCATATTCGATCCGCCATTTTGAATTTTCAAAATCTAAAGTCAGATTCGTAATCAGCGACTCCAAAAACCCCAAGTAACAAGTTTCAAGCAAATGATCATATATAATTTTTCCTCCGTGATATTGGATCCGCCATTTTGAATTTTCAAAATCTAAGGTCAGATTCGTAATCAGAGACCCCAAAAACCCTCGAGTAACAAGTTTCAAGCGAATCCAATCAATTTTTATTTTTCGTCCTCCCATATTGGATCCGCCATTTTGAATTTTTAAAATCTAAAGTCAGATTCGTAATCAGCAACCCCAAAAACCCCGAGTAACAAGTTTCAAGCAAATCCGATCAATTTTTAATTTTTCGTCCGCCATATTTGATCCGCCATTTTGAATTTTCAAAATCTAAGGGGGTCAAATTCGTAATCAGCGACCCCAACAACCCCCCCGAGTAACAAGTTTCAAGCGAATCCGATCAATTTTTATTTTTCGTCCGCCATATTGGATCCGACATTTTGAATTTTCAAAATCTAAAGTCAGATTCGTAATCAGCGACCCAAAAACCCCCGAGTAACAAGTTTCAAGCAAATCCGATCAATTTTAATTTTTCGTCTGCCATATTGGATCCGCCATTTTGAATTTTCAAAATCTAAGGTCAGATTCGTAATCAGCTACCCCAAAAACCCCCGAGTAACAAGTTTCAAACGAATCCAATCAATTTTTAATTTTTCGTCTGCATATTGGATCCGCCATTTTGAATTTTCAAAATCTAAAGTCAGATTCGTAATCAGAGACCCCAAAACCCCCGAGTAACAAGTTTCAAGCGAATCCGATCAATTTTTATTTTTTCGTCCGCCATATTGGATCCGACATTTTGAATTTTCAAAATCTAAAGTCAGATTCGTAATCAGAGACCCCAAAAACCCCCGAGTAACAAGTTTTAAGCGAATCCGATCAATTTTTATTTTCTCGTCCGCCATATTTGAACCGTCATTTTGAATTTTCAAAATTTAAAGTCAGATTCGTAATCAGCGACTCCAAAAACCCCCAAGTAACAAGTTTCAAGCAAATACAATCAATTTTTAATTTTTCGTCCGTGATATTGGATCCGCCATTTTGAATTTTCAAAATCTAAGGTCAGATTCGTAATCAAAGAGCCCAAAAACCCCCGAGTAACAAGTTTAAAACGAATCCAATCAATTTTTATTTTTTCGTCCTCCATATTGAATCCGCCATTTTGAATTTTTAAAAATCTAAAGTCAGATTCGTAATCAGCGACCCCAAAAACCCCTGAGTAAAAAGTTTCAAGCGAATCCGATCAATTTTTATTTTTTCGTCCGCCATATTTGAACCGCCATTTTGAATTTTTAAAATCTAGTCAGATTCATAATCAAAGACCCCAAAAACCCCCGACTAACAAGTTTCAAGCAAATTCGTCAATATTTTAAAAAGTTTAAAAGTTGAGTTTGCCATTCAAAATCCACCTTGTTTTTTGAGGTTAGAAAAAAATCATTTGGGGAAAGAAACCCCTCAACGTTTTTTTTTTGTGGACAAGATTCAATTTTAAATTCTTACTTTCGGTCTAAATTTTATACAAATTCCGAGACAAATTTTATTTATAGATCCTAAAAATGAGGCACTATTCTTAAATCCTAAATAAAGTCAAATTTGAGTTGAATTTTTATTCAAAAATTTTTTATTTTATTTTGAACCATAAATTTCAAATTAAATTTGCAATTTCAAAATTAATTTTTTTTTTGGATCTAAATTTTTTTTTAAAATTTTTATTTTTTCTTAATTTTTTGGGTCCTTAATTATAGCATAAAACAAATTTCAGATCTCGAATATTTTAATCCAATTTTGATTCATGTATTTAGAAACCAGGCGATTTATTTGTCAAACCAATTTTTCGATCCTCGATGATTATTCCTAAAAATATTTAATTTGAATTCGCTACTTCAAACCAGTTTCGAATACAAAGTTGAAATCGAATTTTATAATCATACTCTTATTTGAATCCAATTTTGAATCATACACTTGATTTTTATATAAAATTTTGGATTCCCATTGAATTGAATTGAATCCGTAATTTTAAACCAATTCGAATTCTGATAATCTCAAACTAAAAAAAACAAATCCAGTTTTGTATCTTCAAAGATGATTCCTATAAAAATGCAATAATTTTTATTAAGATTTAATTTTGAATCCGGAATTTTAAACCAAATTCGCATTCGAATCGTTCGATTACCGAATCACAAACAAATTTTGAATCGCGTATTTCGGAACCAGTAATTTTTTTTTCAAATGAAATTTTTGGGTCCTCGATCATAATTCACATACCAAGATTCTGGTTCCGAAATGAACGATAAATTTATTTTTCAAATCAAATTTTTGGATCCTCGATGATGAATACTATAAAACCGATTTCGGATACAAATGGTTGAATTCGACAGTTTTAACCCAAAATTTACTCAAATCCAAATTTCAATCGCGTATTTCGAAACCAGTCCATTTATGTCTCAAATTAAATTTTGGGTATCGATGATAATTCCTTACCGAGACTCTAATTTTGAATCAGAGACGTCAGTTTATTTTTTATGTCAAAATTTGGATCCTAAATAATAATTCTTATAATAGCCCAATCTTGAATCCATACTTTCAAAAAAATTTCCGTTTAAATTTTATACACATTCAAACTATAGATTCTAAAAAATGGGATACTATTTTAAATCAGTAAATAAATTCAATTTTGGGATGAAATCATTGAATTCTTTAGTCACAAACTTTATAAATTAATTTGCGTTACAAATTTCAAATTAGACTTGTGATTTCAAAAATAAAATTTTAAATTTCTATCTAAAATTTTGGTTTTTTTTTATTTTTAATTTTAAATTTTTTGTTCAAATATTTTTTTTCACTGTAAGTTTAGGGAATTAAACCTGATGTCTCTCAATTTTTGGTTCCTTGATGATGAATCTATAATACAAAACCGATTTCGAATATAAATTGATGAATTCAAATTTTTAACCCCAAACTTACTTCAATCCAATTTTGATTCGCGTGTTTAAAAACCAGTTCATTTATTTGTAAATTCAAATTTTCGATCTTCAATGATGATTTCAAAAATATTTAATTTTGAATTCGAATTTTTTTTTTCATACTTTTATTTGAATCCAATTTTGAATCAAACCGTTGTGTTTTTGCCAAATTTTGAATCCTTACTTTTAAAAAAATTCGAATTTTAATAATCCAAAACTAAAAAATAAGCAAATCGAGTTTTGTATCATGGAATATGATTCCTATAAAGATCCAATTTTGAATCCGTAACTACAATCCAATTTCGATCCTTGATTAATTCAAAAAATAATTAATTTTGAATTCTTTGTTTCAAAACCAAATTCGAATACAAAGTTGAAATCGAATTTTATTTGAATCCCATTTTGAATCAAATAGATTAAATAATTTCTTATATCAATTTTTTAGGAATTCAAATTTTGCTAGCTCTCGATTTTTAATCAACTTTTGGATCCTTGATGATGAATACTATAAAACCGATTTCGGATACAAATGGTTAAATTCCAATGGTTAAACCCCAAATTTACTCTAATCCAAATTTAGAAACCAACTGATTTAAGTGTCAAATTCAATTTTGGGTCCTCGATGATGATTTCTACGAAGACTCAAATTATTAAACAGAAACTTCAGTTTATTTTTTATGTCAAATTTTAGATCCTAAATGACAATTCTTATAATGCCCCAATTTTGAATCCGAACTTTCAAACCAATATTATTTCACAGTAAGTTTTGAGCATTAAAACCTGCTGTCACTCAATCTTTTTGATCCTTGATTAATCCTACAACATAAAACGATTTCGGATACAAAATAATGAATTCGAATGTTTCAAGCCCAAACTTACTCTAATCCATTTTACAATTGTATCTAAATTTTTGATTTTTTTTATATTTAAATTTTTTGTTTAAATGTTTGTTTTTTCACAGTAAGATCACTCTTTTGGATCCTTGATGATGATTCTTTAACCCCAAACTTACTCTAATCCAATTTTGATTAGCGTATTTAAAATACAGGCAATTCAAATGTTCAATCCTCGACAATTATTCCTAAAAATATTTAATTTTGAATTCGCTGCTTCAAACCAATTTCGAATACAGTGTGGAAAACAAATTTTATAATCATACTTTTATTTGAATCCAATTTTGAATCAAACACTTGATTTCTTATGTCAAATTTTGGATCTGCATTGATAATTATTACAAATATCCCCAATTTTAAGTACGTACTTTTATTTTATCCCCAAATTTAATCTAATCCAATATTCAATCGCGAATTTAGAATCCAGTCCATTTATGTGTCAATTTAAATTTTGGGTCCTCGATGATGATTCCTACCAAGACTTAAATTATTAATCAGAAACTTCAGTTTATTTTTTTATATCAAATTTTAGATCCTAAATGATAATTCTTATAATGGTCCAATTTTTAATCCGTACTTTCAAACCAATTTCAATCTATAGATCCTAAAAATTGGGGTACTATTTTATTTCTGATAATTAAGTCAATTTTGAGTGGAAATCATTGAATTCTTTAGTCACACACTTTATAAATCAATTTTACAGCATAAAAAACCAAATTTCATTTTTAAATCAATCTTCCGATCATTGATCATAATTTTTATAAAGATTCAATTATGAATTTGTAATTTTAAAGCAAATTCGCATTAAAATCATTGAATTATTTAATCACAAACTAATTTTGAATCGCGTATTTCAAATTTTTCAAACCAAATTCTTGGATTATCTATGATAAGTCATATACCAACTACAAACCAATTTCAAATACAAAATTGAGATCGAATTTTATATTCACAAGCATATTGAATAAAAACCATCAGTTTAATTTTTAAATCAATTTTTGATGAACACAATAAAACCGATTTAGGATACAAATGGTTGAATTTGAGTGTTTTAACCCCAAATTTACTGTAATCCAAATTTCAATCACGTATTTAGAAACCAACCGATTTATGTTGATTTTTATATCAAATTTTAGATCCATATTTTAATCCAATTTTGAATGAAAATATATTTGGATCCTCAAACCAATTTCGAATACAAATAATTCAATTCGAATTCTTTTGAATCGCCTATTTCGAAATCATCCTCAATCCTCGAAGATGATTCCTATAAAAATCCTGACCGTTTTAGTAAATTTCATAAAAATTTTAAGTATTGGCCAAAGATTTAAAGAAAATGGAGTTTTAATTTTCAAACCGTAATTAAAATCAATTTTTCGTTGAAATCTAATTTAATTTTCGATTCCAAAATAAAATAAGTTTTTTCAATTTTTAATTTTTTCACTGTACACCTGCGACCCATCAATTAGTAAATCCCTGATGATGAGCCAAATAACTTCAAATCGAAATCGCATGATTGAATTCCAAGGTTTTAATTCCAAACTAAAAAATAAAATAAATAGAAATCAGTTTTCGATCCTCAAAATAATTGCCATAAAAATCTAATTTGAATCCTTAATTTCAGAGCAATTTCGAATACAAAGTTGAATTCGAATTTTATAACCCCAAACTTATTCTAATCCAATTTTAAATGAAACCGGTTAACTTATTTTTTATATCAAATGTTGGGTTCTCCAAGATAATTCTTATAAAGTTCCAATTTTGTATCATTACTTTCAAACCGATTTCGGATACAAATGGTTGAATTCGAATGTTTAATCCCAAAACTTACTTTACTCCAAGTATGAATCGAATATTTAGAAACCAGTCCACTTATTTCTCAAATCAAATTTTAGATCCACGACTATGATTTCTAGATTCAATTTGAATCCGTAATGCTCCGGTATTTTCTAAATGAACTTTTGGTTTCTATAAAAATCCAGTTTTCAATCGATAATTTGAAACCAATTTTGGATTAAAATACTTCAATCCTTTAATGGCAACATTACTTTTATTTTGAATCGCATGTTTCGAAAGTAGGTAAAGTTTAATATTTTGGTGAGATTTCACATCAGCTTCGAGTCCTTGAAATTTGAATCCCAAATTAAGTTAATGATTTCTAAAAATTAAATGGTTTGATTCAAAATTCATTGCTCTAATTTTTTAATACATTTATTTATTTTTCTACTGCAACTTCTTGCAATTAAATTTTTGAACCAAGTTTGGATCTATACCTAATGAACCTGTAGTTTCAAATCAATTTTGGATTAGAATCGTTCAAATTTGTAATAGTATAGTTTGGTTAATTTACTTCTAAATCGCAAAAAATCGATCTAAAATTGAAATCAATTTCGAAATTTAAATTTTTGGGTCCTCGATGACTTTTGCTATAAACATCCATAAATTAAATCAATTTCGGATTCTTTAATTTCAAAATTTTTGGTGTTAATTAAAAATTCTTCAGATTTTGTTTCCCATTAACAATTCTCACCTAGGACCAATTCATACTTTAAATCAATTTCGAATTTAGTTTTAAATTTTTGAGAATTCTAGATTTGGATTTCAAACTTTGTGTGTGCTTCAATTTTGATAGTATTGTACCGTAATCTAAATTTTGGGTATTTGTGTCTATAAATTTTAAATGAATTTTAAAAATAAAAATTAAATTTTTGAGTCTCCATTATTTTTTAAATCTAATTTTGTGTATCAATCAAATTATTTCAATTATTGTTTATATATTTGACTATCTTAGTTTAAAATTAATATGCCCTAAACGAACGAAAGTGAATTACGATCAAATTTTGAGGTCAGGCAGTTGGCGAACTGTACGATATTTTAAATTGATTTCTTTAGGCAATTTTTAATTAAACTTTGGACTAATTCGGAGTCTTGGCTTTGGATGAAAGTCTTTTAGACGTCTTCGATCAATTTTTGGTCGATTGCAATTGTTGCATGGCCTACTTTGAGTTCGGACACGAATTTTTGTCCTTCAGTTCCTTGACGATCGCGTCGCAATTTTTGGCATTTACGCCAACTAGATTTCGCTTATTAAAATGTACAAAAACAAGCAGAAGAAAAACGTCGCGCGGTTGTTATACAACCTCAAGGTCGTCAAGTATCATCTTGTATTTTTATTTTCAATAATTTTTCTAGGCGTGTCTCGCATGCATGCATGCATGCATCCATTAAGTTATTGGCACCAAAATCTTTGTCGAAGAGCGTTTGGTAAAAAAAAACACCTCGGGGGGGATTCATTAATCAAGCGCCCATTGATTTCTGGTGTCGTTTGTTTTGCGTATGACGAAAGTACCGTTGTTGGTAGGTGTTTTCCAAAAAACATTTTTTATGGCGTAGTTACGTCGTGTGGGCGCCGACAAGACGGAAATTGTCGCAGTCCGGCGCTGTAATTGAGAGATCACGACGTTAAACTTTTGATTACGGGGTCTTACGCTGTTTATGACACGTAATAACATATGCTAAGCACGAGAGAAATTTTTTTTAGCAAAAAAAATCGATTTCTTATTTAACACTGTTTTCGTAATTGGACGGCGATTATGCTAACTTTTGCCCTCAAATCCTATTTATCCCTACTTAGATAATCGCTTAAAAATATATATCAAGTAAAGTACATGCAATTAATTATGCCCGGTTACCATAACCTCGATTTTTGTTGGGGTATTAGAGTGAAAGGTGCCCATCATAATTTTCTTCGGGTATCATCTCGTCGTGCGCGTAAAAAAAATCAAAGAAACCGAAAGTAGGACGACTAACGACAATGATTTTTTTTTTAAATTCTAGGATGGATAAACATATTTTGCAAAGATCTGAGGAGGCCATGCTTGACGCGGAGCGTCGTTTGTTTTTCGCCGCGCCATCTTTGATCTATAGCGGTCAAAAACGGATATCATGACTGGGCACGTTCCATTAACTTTTAAAACGTTCCATGCTTGAGACTATCTTAATGAAGATTACTATTTATGATTCGCTTCAAGGATATCAATTTCATATGCGGATTAGATTACTGAAGTAACAATCTTTCATTGCGCTCACGTAACGCAACTTTATTTTTGCCGAGGGCGTCCGAATTGAATTTAAGTCCATTTGCGATGGCACGTTCGATTCGTAAAAGATTTAAAATTGTAGATGCAAAATATTTTTAAAAATTCAATTTCAATGAATTCAAAAATTTTAAAATTTAAAACCTAATTTTGAAAAAGTGATTCCAAGGATTCTGAAATATGAAACTAAAATTGTGGATCCAAAACAATTTTTAAAAATTCAATTTCAATCAAATTAGAAAAGATTGCTTTTAAATTCTAAATTCTTTCTCTGAATTCAACAACTAAAATTTTAAGATTGAAAACCTAAATTTTAAAAAGTGATTCCAAGGATTTAAAATATAAAACTAAAGAAACAAGAAAAATATTAAAAAAATAAATTAAGTCTGAATTGAATTTAAGTCCATTCGCGATTTCACACTCAATTGATCATCGTAAAGAGTTTCAGAAATTTTAATAAAATTCGTCAAACAAAATTGTAGATCGAAAATTTTTTTGAAAAATTCAATCAGAATAGAAAAAATTGCTTTTAAATGCCAAATTCGTTCTCTGAATTCAGAAACTAAAATTTTAAGATTCAAAACCAAATTTCGAAAAAGGGATCCCAAGGATTCTAAAACTAAAAAAACAAGAAAAATATTTAAAAATCAATTAAATCTGAATTGAATTTAAGTCCATTCGCGATTGCACATTCGATTGATCATAGTAAAGAGTTTCAGAAATTTTAATAAAATTCGACAAGAACTGGATCCAAACATGAACTTAAAATTGTAGATCCTAAGTATTTTTTATTGAATTGAATTGAAGTCCATTCGCGATTTCACAAGGATACTAAAACTAAAAAAAGAAATTTATTTAAAAAATAATTTAAATCTGAATAGAATTTAAGTCCATTCGCGATTGCACACTCGATTGATCATAGTAAATAATTTCAGAAATTTTAATAAAATTCGTCAACTTGAACTTAAAATTGTGGATCGAAATTTTTTTGAAAAATTCAATCTCAATCAGATTAGAAAAATTGCTTTTAAATGCCAAATTCGTTCTCTGAATTCAGAAACTAAAATTTTAAGATTTAAAACAAAATTTCGAAAAAGGGATCCCAAGGATTCTGAAAGTAAAGAAACAAGAAAAATATTTAAAAATAAATTAAATCTGAATAGAATTTAAGTGCATTCGCGGTTGCACACTCGACTGATCATGGTAATGAGTTTCAAAAATTTTAATAAAATTCGTCAACAAATGGATCCAAACTTGAACTTAAAATTGTGGATCGAAATTTTTTAAAAATTCAATCTCAATCAGAATAGAAAAATTGCTTTTAAATGCCAAATTCGTTCTCTGAATTCAGAAACTAAAATTTTAAGATTCAAACCAAATTTCGAAAAAGGGATCCCAATGATTCTGAAACTAAGAAACAAGAAAAATATTTAAAAAATAAATTAAATCTGAATAGAATTTAAGTCCATTCGAGGTTGCACACTCGATTGATCATGGTAAAGAGTTTCAAAAATTTTAATAAAATTCGTCAACAAATGGATCCAAACTTGAACTTAAAATTGTGGATCGAAATTTTTTTTAAAAAATTCAATCTCAATCAGAATAGAAAAATTGCTTTTAAATGCCAAATTCGTTCTCTGAATTCAGAAACTAAAATTTTAAGATTCAAAACCAAATTTAGAAAAGGGATCCCAAGGATTCTGAAACTAAAGAAACAAGAAAAATATTTAAAACAATAAATTAAATCTGAATAGAATTTAAGTCCATTCGCGGTTGCACACTCGATTGATCATCGTAAAGAGTTTAGAAAATTTTAATAAAATTCGTCAACAAATGGATTCAAACTTGAACTTAAAATTGTGGATCGAAATTTTTGAAAAATTCAATCTCAATCAGATTAGAAAAATTGCTTTTAAATGCCAAATTCGTTCTCTGAATTCAGAAACTAAAATTTTAAGATTTAAAACCAAATTTAGAAAAAGGGATCCCAAGGATTCTGAAACTAAAGAAACAAGAAAAATATTTAAAAATAAATTAAATCTGAATAGAATTTAAGTCCATTCGCGATTGCACACTCGATTGATCATCATAAGAGTTTCAAAAATTTTCATAAAATTCGTCAACAAATGGATCCAAACATAAACTTAAAATTGTGGAACCGAAATATTTTTTAAAAATTCAATAGTCAAATTAGAAGAAATTGCTTTTAAATGCCAAAATCGTTCTCTGAATTCAAAAACTAAAATTTTACGATTCAAAACTAATTCTGATATTAAAGAAACAAGAAAAATATTTTTAAAATCAATTAAATTTGAATTGAATTTAAGTCCATTCGCGATTGCACACTCGATTGATCATCGTAAAGAGTTTCAAAAATTTTAATAAAATTCGTAAACAAATGGATCCAAACTTGAACTTAAAATTGTGGATCGAAATTTTTTATGAAAAATTCAATCTGAATCAGATTAGAAAAATTGCTTTTAAATGCCAAATTCGTTCTCTGAATTCAGAAACTAAAATTTTAAGATTGAAAACCTAAATTTTGAAAAAAGTGATTCCAAGGATTTAAAATATGAAACTAAAGAAACAAGAAAAATATTTAAAAAAAAATTAAATCTGAATTGAATTTAAATTCATTCGCGATTGCACACTTAATTGATCATCGTAAAGAGTTTCAGAAATTTTAATAAAATTCGTCAAACCAAAATTGAACTTAGTGATCCAAATTTTTTTGAAAAATTCAATCCAACGGAATAGAAAAATTGCTTTTAAATGCCAAATTCGTTCTCTGAATTCAAAAACTAAAATTTTAAGATTCAAAATCAAATTTCGAAAAAGGGATCCCAAGAATTCTAAAACTAAAGAAACAAGAAAAATATTTAAAAATCAATTAAATCTGAATTGAATTTAAGTCCATTCGCGATTGCACACTCGATTGATCATCGTAAAGAGTTTCAAAAATTTTAATAAAATTCGACAAAAGAACTGGATCCAAACATGAACTTAAAATTGTAGATCCTAAGTATTTTTTTTTTTTTTTTTTTTTTTTTTTTTTTTTTTTTTTTTTTTTTTTTTTTTTTTTTTTTTTTTTTCTCCCTACCCTTTTAATTTTAAAACCCCCTTTTAAAAAATTTTTCCCAATTTAAATCTAAAAAAACAAAAAAAATATTTAAAAATAAATATAGAATTGAATTTAAGTCCATTCGCGATTTCACACTCAATTGATCATCGTAAAAAGTTTCAAAAATTTTAATAAAATTCGACAACAAATGGATCCAAACTTGAACTTAAAATTGTGGATCGAAATTTTTTTGAAAATTCAATCTCAATCAGAATAGAAAAAATTGATTTTAAATGCCAAATTCGTTCTCTGAATTCAACAACTAAAATTTTAAGATTGGAAACCTAAATTTTGAAAAAGTGATTCCAAGGATTTAAAATATGAAACTAAAGAAACAAGAAAAATATTAAAAAATTAAATTAAATCTGAATTGAATTTAAATTCATTCGCGATTGCACACTTAATTGATCATCGTAAAGAGTTTCAGAAATTTTAATAAAATTCGTCAAACAAAATTGTTGATCCAAAATTTTTTTGAAAAATTCAATCAGAATAGAAAAGTTGCTTTTAAATGCCAAATTCGTTCTCTGAATTCAGAAACTAAAATTTTAAGATTGAAAACCTAAATTTTGAAAAAGCGATTCCAAGGATTTAAAATATGAAACTAAAGAAACAAGAAAAATATTAAAAAATTAAATTAAATCTGAATAGAATTTAAATTCATTCGTGATTGCACACTTGATTGATCATCGTAAAGAGTTTCAGAAATTTTAATAAAATTCGTCAACAAGGATCCAACTCTTAAAATTGTAGATCCAAAATTTTTTGAAAAATTCAATCCATCAGAATAGAAAAATTGCTTTTAAATGCCAAATTCGTTCTCTGAATTCAACTAAAATTTTAAGATTGAAAACCAAATTTTGAAAAAGGATTCCAAGGATTAAAATCGAAACTAAAGAAACAAGAAAAATATTTAAAAATTAAATTAAATCTGAATTGAATTTAAATCCATTCGAGATTGCACACTCATTGATCATCGTAAAGAGTTTCAAAAATTTTAATAAAATTCGTCAACAAAGGATCCAAACTTGAACTTAAAATTGTGATCGAAAATTTTTTTGAAAAATTCAATCACAATCAGATTAAAAATTGCTTTTTAAATGCCAAATTCGTTCTCTGAATTCAGAAACTAAAATTTTAAGATTCAAAACCAAATTTCGAAAAAGGGATCCCAAGAGGATTCTAAAACTAAAGAAACAAGAAAAATATTTAAAAAATCAATTAAATCTGAATTGAATTTAAGTCCATTCGCGATTGCACACTCGATTGATCATAGTAAAGAGTTTCAGAAATTTTAATAAAATTCGACAAGAACTGGATCCAAACATGAACTTAAAATTGTAGATCCTAAGTATTTTTTTTTTTTTTTTTTTTTTTTTTTTTTTAATTTTTTTTTTTTTTTTTTTTTTTTTTTTTTTTTTTTTTAATTTTTTTTTTTTTTTTTTTTATTTTTTTTTTTAAAAAATTGTTTTAAATTTTTTTAAAATTAAAAAAACAAAAAAAATATTTAAAAATAAATTAAATCTGAATTGAATTGAAGTCCATTCGCGATTTCACACTCAATTGATCATCGTAAAGAGTTTCAAAAATTTTAATAAAATTCGTCAACAAATGGATCCAAACTTGAACTTAAAATTGTGGATGGAAATTTTTTTGAAAAATTCAATCTCAATCAGATTAGAAAAATTGCTTTTAAATGCCAAATTCGTTCTCTGAATTCAGAAACTAAAATTTTAAGATTGAAAACCTAAATTTTGAAAAAGTGATTCCAAGGATTTAAAATATGAAACTAAAGAAACAAGAAAAATATTTAAAAATTAAATTAAATCTGAATTGAATTTAAGTTCATTCGCGATTGCACACTTAATTGATCATCGTAAAGAGTTTCAAAAATTTTAATAAAATTCGTCAACAAATGGATCCAAACTTGAACTTAAAATTGTGGATCCAAAATTTTTTGAAAAATTCAATCTCAATCAGAATAGAAAAATTGCTTTTAAATGCCAAATTCGTTCTCTGAATTCAGAAACTAAAATTTTAAGATTCAAAACCAATTTTCGAAAAAGGGATCCCAAGGATTCTGAAACTAAAGAAACAAGAAAAATATTTAAAAAATAAATTAAATCTGAATAGAATTTAAGTCCATTCGCGGTTGCACACTCGATTGATCATCGTAAAGAGTTTCCGAAATTTTAATAAAATTCGTCAACAAATGGACCCAAACTTGAACTTAAAATGTGGAACCGAAATTTTTTTAGAAATTCAATTTCAATCAAATTAGAAAAATTGCTTTTAAATGCCAAAATCGTTCTCTGAATTCAAAAACTAAAATTTTAAGATTCAAAACCAAATTTCTAAAAGAACATTTAAAAAGAAACAAGAAAAAATATTTAAAAAATAAATTAAATCTGAATTAGAATTTAAGTCCATTCGCGATTGCACACTCGGTTGATCATAGTAAAGAGTTTCAAAAATTTTAATAAAATTCGACAAGAACTGGATCCAAACATGAACTTAAAATTGTAGATCCTAAGTATTTTTTTAATTTTTATTTTTTTTTATTTTAAAAATTTTTTTTTTTTTTCCTTTTTTTTTTTTTTTTTTTCAAATTTTATTTTTTTATTTTTTAATCATTTTTTAAAAAAGGATTCCAAAGATTATTAAATTTAAAAAAAAAAAAAATTTTTTAAAATAAATTAAATCTGAATTGAATTGAAGTCCATTCGCGATTTCACACTCAATTGATCATCGTAAGAGTTTCAAAAATTTTAATAAAATTCGTCAACAAATGGATCTAAACTTGAACTTAAAATTGTGGATGGAAATTTTTTTGAAAAATTCAATCTCAATCAGATTAGAAAAATTGCTTTTAAATGCCAAATTCGTTCTCTGAATTCAGAAACTAAAATTTTAAGATTCAAAACCAAATTTCGAAAAAAGGATCCCAAGGATTCTGAAACTAAAGAAACAAGAAAAATATTTAAAAATAAATTAAATCTGAATAGAATTTAAGTCCATTCGAGGTTGCACACTTGATTGATCATCGTAAAGAGTTTAAAAAATTTAACAAAATTCGTCAACAAATGGATCCAAACTTGAACTTAAAATTGTGGATCGAAATTTTTTGAAAAATTCAATCTCAATAAGATTATAAAAATTGCTTTTAAATGCCAAATTCGTTCTCTGAATTCAGAAACTAAAATTTTAAGATTCAAAACCAAAATTCGAAAAAGGGATCCCAAGGATTCTGAAACTAAAGAAACAAGAAAAATATTTAAAAATAAATTAAATCTGAATAGAATTTAAGACCATTCGAGGTTGCACACTCGATTGATCATCGTAAAGAGTTTAAAAAATTTAACAAAATTCGTCAACAAATGGATCCAAACTTGAACTTAAAATTGTGGATCGAAATTTTTTTTGAAAAATTCAATCTCAATCAGAATCGAAAAAATTGCTTTTAAATGCCAAATTCGTTCTCTGAATTCAGAAACTAAAATTTTAAGATTTAAAACCAAATTTAGAAAAGGGATCCCAAGGAGACTGTAACTAAACAAACAAGAAAAATATTTAAAAAATAAATTAAATCTGAATAGAATTTAAGTCCATTCGCGGTTGCACACTCGATTGATCATCGTAAAGAGTTTAAAAAATTTAACAAAATTCGTCAACAAATGGATCCAAACTTGAACTTAAAATTGTGGATCGAAATTTTTTTGAAAAATTCAATCTCAATCAGATTAGAAAAATTGTTTTAAATGCCAAATTCGTTCTCTGAATTCAAAAACTAAAATTTTAAGATTCAAAACCAAATTTCGAAAAAGGGATCCCAAGGATTCTGAAACTAAAGAAACAAGAAAAATATTTAAAAATAAATTAAATCTGAATAGAATTTAAGTCCATTCGAGGTTGCACACTCGATTATTCATCGTAAAGAGTTTAAAAAATTTAACAAAATTCGTCAACAAATGGATCCAAACTTGAACTTAAAATTGTGGATCGAAATTTTTTTGAAAATTCAATCTCCATCAGATTAGAAAAATTGCTTTTAAATGCCAAATTCGTTCTCTGAATTCAGAAACTAAAATTTTAAGATTCAAAACCAAATTTTGAAAAAGGATCCCAAGGATTCTGAAACTAAAGAAACAAGAAAATATTTAAAAATAAATTAAATATGAATAGAATTTAAGTCCATTCGAGGTTGCACACTCGATTGATCATCGTAAAGAGTTTAAAAATTTAACAAAATTCGTCAACAAATGGATCCAAACTTGAACTTAAAATTGTGGATCGAAATTTTTTTTGAAAAATTCAATCTCAATCAGAATCGAAAAAATTGCTTTTAAATGCCAAATTCGTTCTCTGAATTCAGAAACTAAAATTTTAAGATTTAAAACCAAATTTAGAAAAAGGGATCCCAAGGAGACTGAAACTAAACAAACAAGAAAAATATTTAAAAAATAAATTAAATCTGAATAGAATTTAAGTCCATTCGAGGTTGCACACTCGATTGATCATCGTAAAGAGTTTAAAAAAATTTAACAAAATTCGTCAACAAATGGATCCAAACTTGAACTTAAAATTGTGGATCGAAATTTTTTTTGAAAAATTCAATCTCAATCAGATTATAAAAATTGCTTTTAAATGCCAAATTCGTTCTCTGAATTCAGAAACTAAAATTTTAAGATTCAAACCAAATTTTGAAAAAGGGATCCCAAGGATTCTGAAACTAAAGAAACAAGAAAAATATTTAAAAATAAATTAAATCTGAATAGAATTTAAGTCCATTCGAGGTTGCACACTCGATTGATCATCGTAAAGAGTTTAAAAAAATTTAACAAAATTCGTCAACAAATGGATCCAAACTTGAACTTAAAATTGTGGATCGAAATTTTTTTTGAAAAATTCAATCTCAATCAGATTAGAAAAAATTGCTTTTAAATGCCAAATTCGTTCTCTGAATTCAGAAACTAAAATTTTAAGATTTAAAACCAAATTTAGAAAAAGGGATCCCAAGGAGACTGTAACTAAACAAACAAGAAAAATATTTAAAAAATAAATTAAATCTGAATAGAATTTAAGTCCATTCGAGGTTGCACACTCGATTGATCATCGTAAAGAGTTTAAAAAAATTTAACAAAATTCGTCAACAAATGGATCCAAACTTGAACTTAAAATTGTGGATCGAAATTTTTTTTGAAAAATTCAATCTCAATCAGATTAGAAAAATTGTTTTTAAATGCCAAATTCGTTCTCTGAATTCAGAAACTAAAATTTTAAGATTCAAAACCAAATTTCGAAAAAGGGATCCCAAGGATTCTGAAACTAAAGAAACAAGAAAAATATTTAAAAAATAAATTAAATCTGAATAGAATTTAAGTCCATTCGAGGTTGCACACTCGATTGATCATCGTAAAGAGTTTAAAAAATTTAACAAAATTCGTCAACAAATGGATCCAAACTTGAACTTAAAATTGTGGATCGAAATTTTTTTTGAAAAATTCAATCTCAATCAGATTAGAAAAATTGTTTTTAAATGCCAAATTCGTTCTCTGAATTCAGAAACTAAAATTTTAAGATTCAAAACCAAATTTCGAAAAAGGGATCCCAAGGATTCTGAAACTAAAGAAACAAGAAAAATATTTAAAAATAAATTAAATCTGAATAGAATTTAAGTCCATTCGAGGTTGCACACTCGATTGATCATCGTAAAGAGTTTAAAAAAATTTAACAAAATTCGTCAACAAATGGATCCAAACTTGAACTTAAAATTGTGGATCGAAATTTTTTTTGAAAAATTCAATCTCAATCAGATTAGAAAAATTGTTTTTAAATGCCAAATTCGTTCTCTGAATTCAAAAACTAAAATTTTAAGATTCAAAACCAAATTTCGAAAAAGGGATCCCAAGGATTCTGAAACTAAAGAAACAAGAAAAATATTTAAAAATAAATTAAATCTGAATAGAATTTAAGTCCATTCGAGGTTGCACACTCGATTATTCATCGTAAAGAGTTTAAAAAAATTTAACAAAATTCGTCAACAAATGGATCCAAACTTGAACTTAAAATTGTGGATCGAAATTTTTTGAAAAATTCAATCTCAATCAGATTAGAAAAATTGTTTTTAAATGCCAAATTCGTTCTCTGAATTCAGAAACTAAAATTTTAAGATTCAAAACCAAATTTCGAAAAAGGGATCCCAAGGATTCTGAAACTAAAGAAACAAGAAAAATATTTAAAAAATAAATTAAAACTGAATAGAATTTAAGTCCATTCGAGGTTGCACACTCGATTGATCATCGTAAAGAGTTTAAAAAAATTTAACAAAATTCGTCAACAAATGGATCCAAACTTGAACTTAAAATTGTGGATCGAAATTTTTTTTGAAAAATTCAATCTCAATCAGATTAGAAAAATTGTTTTTAAATGCCAAATTCGTTCTCTGAATTCAGAAACTAAAATTTTAAGATTCAAAACCAAAATTCGAAAAAAGGGATCCCAAGGATTCTGAAACTAAAGAAACAAGAAAAATATTTAAAAAATAAATTAAATCTGAATAGAATTTAAGTCCATTCGAGGTTGCACACTCGATTGATCATCGTAAAGAGTTTAAAAAATTTAACAAAATTCGTCAACAAATGGATCCAAACTTGAACTTAAAATTGTGGATCGAAATTTTTTTTGAAAAATTCAATCTCAATCAGATTAGAAAAATTGTTTTTAAATGCCAAATTCGTTCTCTGAATTCAGAAACTAAAATTTTAAGATTCAAAACCAAATTTCGAAAAAGGGATCCCAAGGATTCTGAAACTAAAGAAACAAGAAAAATATTTAAAAATAAATTAAATCTGAATAGAATTTAAGTCCATTCGAGGTTGCACACTCGATTGATCATCGTAAAGAGTTTAAAAAATTTAACAAAATTCGTCAACAAATGGATCCAAACTTGAACTTAAAATTGTGGATCGAAATTTTTTGAAAAATTCAATCTCAATCAGATTAGAAAATTTGTTTTAAATGCCAAATTCGTTCTCTGAATTCAGAAACTAAAATTTTAAGATTCAAAACCAAATTTCGAAAAAGGGATCCCAAGGATTCTGAAACTAAAGAAACAAGAAAAATATTTAAAAAATAAATTAAATCTGAATAGAATTTAAGTCCATTCGAGGTTGCACACTCGATTGATCATCGTAAAGAGTTTAAAAAATTTAACAAAATTCGTCAACAAATGGATCCAAACTTGAACTTAAAATTGTGGATCGAAATTTTTTTTGAAAAATTCAATCTCAATCAGATTAGAAAAATTGCTTTTAAATGCCAAATTCGTTCTCTGAATTCAGAAACTAAAATTTTAAGATTCAAAACCAAATTTCGAAAAAGGGATCCCAAGGAGACTGTAACTAAACAAACAAGAAAAATATTTAAAAAATAAATTAAATCTGAATAGAATTTAAGTCCATTCGCGGTTGCACACTCGATTGATCATCGTAAAGAGTTTAAAAAATTTAACAAAATTCGTCAACAAATGGATCCAAACTTGAACTTAAAATTGTGGAACGAAATTTTTTTAAAAATTCAATCTCAATCAGAATTAGAAAAATTGTTTTTAAATGCCAAATTCGTTCTCTGAATTCAGAAACTAAAATTTTAAGATTCAAAACCAAATTTAGAAGGATCCCAAGGATTCTGAAACTAAAGAAACAAGAAAAATATTTAAAAATAAATTAAATCTGAATTGAATTTAAGTCCATTCGCGGTTGCACACTCGATTGATCATCGTAAAAGTTTCAGAAATTTTGATAAAATTCGTCAAGAAGTGGACCCAAACATGAACTTGTGGAACCGAAATATTTTTTAAAAATTCAATTTCAATCAAATTAGAAAAATTGCTTTTAAATGCCAAAATCGTTCTCTGAATTCAAAAATTAAAATTTTAAGATTCAAAACCAAATTTCTGACATTAAAGAAACAAGAAAATATTTAAAAAATAAATTAAATCTGAATTGAATTAAAGTCCATTCGCGGTTACACACTCGATTGATCATGGTAAAAGTTACAGAAAGTTTAATACAATTCGTCACAAGTGGGGCAAACATAAACTTAAATTGTGGAACCGAAATATTTTTTAAAAATTCAATTTCAATCAAATTAGAAAAAAATTGCTTTTAAATGCCAAAATCGTTCTCTGAATTCAAAAATTAAAATTTTACGATTCAAAACCAATTCTGATATTAAAGAAACAAGAAAAATATTTTTAAAATCAATTAAATCTGAATTGAATTTAAGTCCATTCGCGGTTGCACACTCGATTGATCATCGTAAAAAGTTTCAGAAATTTTAATAAAATTCGTCAAGAACTGGATCCAAACATGAACTTAAAATTGTAGATCATAAGTATTTTTTAAAAATTCAATTTCAATCAAAGTAGAAAAATTGTTTTTTAAATGCCAATTATCGTTTCTGAATTAAAAACTAAAATTTAAGATTCAAAACCAAATTTCGAAAAGGATTCCCAAGGATTCTGAAATATAAACTAACAAGAAAATTTTAAAAAATTAATTAAATCTGAATTGAATTTAAGTCCATTCGCGATTTCACACTCAATTGATCATCGTAAAGAGTTTCAAAAATTTTAATAAAATTCGTCAACAAATGCATAGATCCAAACTTGAACTTAAAATTGTGGATCGAAAATTTTTTTGAATAATTCAATCTCAATCAGATTAGAAAAAATTGCTTTTAAATGCCAAATTCGTTCTCTGAATTCAGAAACTAAAATTTTAAGTTTCAAAACCAAATTTCAAAAAAGGGATCCCAACGTTTCTGAATTATGAAACTATAGAAACAAGAAAAATATTAAAAATTAAATTAAATCTGAATTGATTTTGAGTCCATTCGCGGTTGCACACTCGATTGATCATCGTAAAAACTTACAGAAATTTTAATAGAATTCGTCAAGAAGTGGACCCAAACATGGACTTAAAATTGTGGATCCAAAACATTTTTTAAAAATTCAATTTCTTTCAAATTAAAAAAAATTGCTTTTAAATGCTAAACTCGTTCTCTGAATTCAAAGACTAAAATTTTAAAATTCAAAACCAAACTTTAATAAAACGATCCCAAGGTTTCTGAATTATGAAACTGTAGAAACAAGAAAAATATCTAAAAATTAAATTAAATCTGAATAGAATTTAAGTCCATTCATGGTTGCACACTCGATTGATCATCGTAAAGAGTTTCAAAAATTTTAATAAAATTCGTCAAGGAGTGGACCCAAACATGAACTCAAAATTGTAGATCCAAAATTTTTTTATAATTCAATTTCAATCAAATTAGAAAAAATGGCTTTTAAATACCAAATTTTTTTTATTTTACAAAACTAAATTTCCTACAAATTCAAAAATAGAATCCATAATTGAATCTAAAATATGACTGACACATCCAGAAACCTTCGAAAAATTATTCGAAATTTAAAAATTTTTATAGAATATAATTACAAACATCTCAAGTACTTTGATAAAATAAACTTACTTAATGATTCAAAGAAAGGAAATTTGAGAAAATAATTTTTGGATACCAGTTCTAAAATTCAAAAGGATTGTTTAATTTATAGCGGTAGAATAATAAAAATAAAAATAAAATATTCATTCAATATTTTATAGGATTAATTTCAATTGAATCAAAAAATATAATTTCAATCCAAATTTTATAAATCTACAAAGGTATATTAATCTACACTGTAAACTCAATAAGAAATGGATTATATAACTCCAAAATAAGATTAATCATTAGATTTTTAAAAATTCGCATCACGGATGTTAAATAATAATTTCTTTCACGCAGACGTAATTAAGAAATGATCCACAAATTTAAAAACATTCAAAAATGAATTCAAAATTCAAAAAATTATACATTAAATTCAAGACCAAATATTAAAAAACAATTACTATCTACTATGTGAAACAAAATTTAAATAACAAATCAATTTCAAATATAATTGGGTTCTAAGATTGAATTTAAAGAAAAAATTGGTTTCAAAATTAGAATTGGAAATTAATCACCCAATTAATTTATAGTTAAGTGCCAAAATAAACAAAATATTTCCACCAATTAAAAGCAAATTTTAAAATTACTTTTAAATTCAGAAAATGATATTTGGGATCAAACCCAAATTCAAAAAAATCTGTTCCTAAAAATTAAAAACAATTAAGATCTTAAAAAAGTGAATCCAAAGTAAAAGTGGCAAAAAATAATAAAATTAAGACTTACACAATCATGACTCAAAATTGTTTAAAATTTATTCAATTTGAAACATCAAAATTCGATTCAAAAATTATTGATTGAATCCCACAGTAAATTTAACAGACTATTAACAAAATTGCTGACTGACAGATTGATCTCTTCGATTCTTATGCCAAAGTAAGTATTACTAAAGTATTTAAAGAATGTTTCTGGTCTCATACTAAAACCATTATTATTGAAGACAAACCATTAAGTACTTAAAATGACTGATAAGACGACTAAATACGTATTACTATTGCTTAAAATGACTGACAAGATGACTAAATGGGTACCGGATTGACTGACAGATTAAAAATCCATTGGCAAACTAGCTATTGACAAACTGGTTGATTAGCTGACTGACAGATTGATCTCTTCGATTCTTTGCCAAAGTAGTATTACTAAAGTATTTAAAGAATGTTTCTGGTCTCATACTAAAACCATTATTATTGAAGACAAACCATTAAGTACTTAAAATGACTGATAAGACGACTAAATACGTATTATATGCTTAAAATGACGACAAGATGACTAAATGGGTACCGGATTGACTGACAGATTAAAATCCATTGGCAAACTACTATTGACAAACTGGTTGATTAGCTGACTGACAGATTGAGCTCTTCGAATCTTATGCTAAAGTAAGTATTGCAGTATTTAGTAAATGTTTCAGGTCCAATACTAAGTACAATATTATTAGAGAAAAAAAAATATGACTAAATGAGTACTTTATTGACTGACATTGGCAAACTGGCTATTGACTAACTTGTTGATTAGTACTTACTGTCAGATTATGGACTAATGATTATGTAACAAACTATTAGTTGACTGTTAGAATTTTATGCTAAATTAAGTATTACTAAAGTATGTAATGAATGTTTCTGTCACAATACTAAGACTATTATTATTGGAGAAGAGGCATGCTTAAAATGACTGACAAGATGAATAAATGAGTACCTAATTAACTGACAGATTCAAAATCCATTGGGAAAATGGCTGCTATTGAGTAACTTGTTGATTAGTACTTACTGCCTGATTATTTGACTCATGATTACCTAACAGACAATTAGCAAAATTACTGACTGACAGATTAAGCTCTTCGAATCTTATGCTGAAGTAAGTATTAATAAGGTATTTAATGAATGTTTCTGGCTCAATACTAAGACTGTTATTATTGGGAAAAATGACTGACAAGATGACTTAATGAATAACTGATGGACTGACATATTCAAAATCCATTGGAAAATTGGTTATTGACTCCCATGTTGATTATTTGACGGATGAGAATTCGCAAATTCTGACTGACAGATCAAATCATACGCTAAACTAAGTGTTACTAAAATTTTTGATTAATGTTTCTTGTCCAATACCAAGACCATTTGGAGAAACGTTACTTAGAATGACTGACAAGATGATTAAATGAATACCTGATTGACTGACAGATTCACAATGCATTGGTAAACTGATGGTTAAATACCAGATTAATTTTTTATGTCAACTAACTGATGTTTAAGCCAAAATAACTATTGCTACAATTTCAAATGCAAATGGGATTATTGAAAACATATCGCCGAATTTGATCTCCAACAAATCAAGGCCATTTACTAACTAGCTCTCTAATAAGTTCTGCTAAACTCACACTAATGTAGAACCAGGTGAAACAATAACACTGGGTATATTTGGCGAACATTTCTGGTACAAAATTAAGCCTACTACACCAAAAAAATAGAACTAAAGCAGAATTGGCAACTGTTTCTAGTCTGAGAGTGTAGCAAAAAAGCTACAATTACCAAATCACTGGGAAAATAAGTATATTTTTTCAAATGCAAATGGAATTAGAATCTATTGAAAACAAATCTTCGACAAATGAAGGTCAACTATTTCATCAACTACTGACTAGCTTCCTACTAAGTTACTGCTAAACTCACTGACTGATGAACCATGTGAAACAATTACACTGGGTATAATTGGCGAACATTTCTAATACAATATTTTACCTACTACACCAAAAAAATACAACTAATGCAGAACTGGCAACTGTTTGTAGTCTCAGACTGTAGCAGAGCTACAATTACCAAATCACTGGCGGAAATAAGTGTTTTTTTCTATTTTTCCAAAAGCAACTGAGATGAAAAGATCAATGAAAACAAATCGGGGATTGTCATTATCGACAAGTCAAGGCCTACTATTTCATCAACTATTGACTAGAGCTCCTTACTAAGTTACTACTAAAATCACTGATTAATGTAGAATCATGTGAAACAAGAATTGGCAAACATTTATAGTAAAGGCCAACTATTTCATTAACTACTACTAAGTTACTGCGCTGTAATTACCAAATCACTGAAAAAATAATTGTTTTTTTAAATTATTTTTCCAAATGCAATTGAGATTAGAAAACGAATTGAAAACCGATGGTGCATTTTCATCTTCGACAAAGTCAAAGCCAACTATTTCATTACACTACACTAAGTTACTGCGCTGTAATTACCAAATCACTGGGAAAATAATTGTTTTTTTAAATTATTTTTTCAAATGCAATTGAGATTAGAAAAACGAATTAAAAACCGATTGAGGATTTTCATCTTCGACAAAGTCAAACCAACTATTTCATTAACTACTACTAAGTTACTGCGTTGTAATTACCAAATCACTGGAAAAAATTGTTTTTTTTAAATTATTTTTCCAAATGCAATTGAGATTAGAAAACGAATTGAAAACCGATTGAGGATTTTCATCTTCGACAAAGTCAAAGCCAACTATTTCATTAACTACTACTAAGTTACTGCGTTGTAATTACCAAATCACTGGGAAAATAATTGTTTTTTAAATTATTTTTCCAAATGCAATTGAGATTAGAAAACGAATTAAAAACCGATTGAGGATTTTCATCTTCGACAAAGTCAAAACCAACTATTTCATTAACTACTACTAAGTTACTGCGTTGTAATTACCAAATCACTGGGAAAATAATTGTATTTTTAAATTATTTTTCCAAATGCAATTGAGATTAGAAAACGAATTGAAAACCGATTGAGGATTTTCATCTTCGACAAAGTCAAAGCCAACTATTTCATTAACTACTACTAAGTTACTGCGTTGTAATTACCAAATCACTGGAAAAAATTGTTTTTTTTAAATTGTTTTTCCAAATGCAATTGAGATTAGAAAACGAATTGAAAACCGATTGAAGATTTTCATCATCGACAAAGTCAAAGCCAACTATTTCATTAACTACTACTAAGTTACTGCGTTGTAATTACCAAATCACTGGGAAAATAATTGTTTTTTATAATTATTTTTCCAATGCAATTGAGATTAGAAAACGAATTAAAAACCGATTGAGGATTTTCATCTTCGACAAAGTCAAAGCCAACTATTTCATTAACTACTACTAAGTTACTGCGTTGTAATTACCAAATCACTGGGAAAATAATTGTATTTTTAAATATTTTTGCAAATGCAATTGAAATAAGAAAACGAATTGAAAACCGATTGAGGATTTTCATCTTCGACAAAGTCAAAACCAACTATTTCATTACCTACTACTAAGTTACTGCGTTGTAATTACCAAATCACTGGAAAAAATTGTTTTTTTTTAATTATTTTTCCAAATGCAATTGAGATTAGAAAACGAATTAAAAACCGATTACGGTTTTCATCTTCGACAAAGTCAAAGCCAACTATTTCATTAACTACTACTAAGTTACTGCGTTGTAATTACCAAATCACTGGGAAAATCATTGTTTTTTTTAATTATTTTCCAAATGCAATTGAGATTAGAAAACGAATTAAAACCGACTGAGGATTTTCATCTTCGACAAAGTCAAAGCCAACTATTTCATTAACTACTACTAAGTTACTGCGTTGTAATTACCAAATCACTGGGAAAATAATTGTTTTTTTTTTAATTATTTTTCCAAATGCAATTGAGATTAGAAAACGAATTAAAACCGACTGAGGATTTTCATCTTCGACAAAGTCAAAGCCAACTATTTCATTAACTACTACTAAGTTACTGCGTTGTAATTACCAAATCACTGGAAAAAATTGTTTTTTTTTAATTATTTTTACAAATGCAATTGAAATTAGAAAACGAATTGAAAACCGATTGAGGATTTTCATCTTCGACAAAGCCAAAACCAACTATTTCATTACCTACTATAAGTACTGCGCTGTAATTACCAAATCAGAGGAAAAAATTTTTTTTAAATTTATTTGTCCAAATGCAATTGAGATTAGAAAACGAATTAAAACCGACTGAGAATTTTCATCTTCGACAAAGTCAAAGCCAACTATTTCATTAACTACTACAAAGTTACTGCGTTGTAATTACCAAATCACTGAGAAAATAATTGTTTTTTAAATTATTTTTCCAAATGCAATTGAGATTAGAAACGAATTAAAACCAACTGAGGATTTTCATCATCGACAAAGTCAAAGCCAACTATTTCATTAACTACTACTAAGTTACTGCGTTGTAATTACCAAATCACTGGGAAAATAATTGTTTTTTTTAATTATTTTCCAAATGCAATTGAGATTAGAAAACGAATTAAAAACCGACTGAGGATTTTCATCTTCGACAAAGTCAAAGCCAACTATTTCATTAACTACTACTAAGTTACTGCGTTGTAATTACCAAATCACTGAGAAAATAATTGTTTTTTTTTAATTATTTTTCCAAATGCAATTGAGATTAGAAAACGAATTAAAAACCAACTGAGGATTTTCATCATCGACAAAGTCAAAGCCAACTATTTCATTTACAACTACTAAGTTACTGCGTTGTAATTACCAAATCACTGGGAAAATAATTGTTTTTTTAATTATTTTTCCAAATGCAATTGAGATTAGAAAACGAATTAAAACCGATTGAGGATTTTCATCTTCGACAAAGTCAAAGCCAACTATTTCATTAACTACTACTAAGTTACTGCGTTGTAATTACCAAATCACTGGGAAAATAATTGTTTTTTTTTAATTATTTTTCCAAATGCAATTGAGATTAGAAAACGAATTAAAAACCGATTGAGGATTTTCATCTTCGACAAAGTCAAAACCAACTATTTCATTAACTACTACTAAGTTACTGCGTTGTAATTACCAAATCACTGGGAAAATAATTGTTTTTTTTTTAATTATTTTTCCAAATGCAATTGAGATTAGAAAACGAATTAAAAACCGATTGAGGATTTTCATCTTCGACAAAGTCAAAGCCAACTATTTCATTAACTACTACTAAGTTACTGCGTTGTAATTACCAAATCACTGGGAAAATAATTGTTTTTTTTAATTAGTTTCCAAATGCAATTGAGATTAGAAAACGAATTAAAAACCGATTGAGGATTTTCATCTTCGACAAAGTCAAAACCAACTATTTCATTAACTACTACTAAGTTACTGCGTTGTAATTACCAAATCACTGGGAAAATAATTGTTTTTTTTTTTAATTATTTTTCCAAATGCAATTGAGATTAGAAAACGAATTAAAAACCGATTGAGGATTTTCATCTTCGACAAAGTCAAAGCCAACTATTTCATTAACTACTACTAAGTTACTGCGTTGTAATTACCAAATCACTGGGAAAATAATTGTTTTTTTTTTTTAATTATTTTTCCAAATGCAATTGAATTAGAAAGCAATTAAAAACCGATTGAGGATTTTCATCTTCGACAAAGTCAAAGCCAACTATTTCATTAACTACTACTAAGTTACTGCGTTGTAATTACCAAATCACTGGAAAAAAATTGTTTTTTTTTAATTATTTTTACAAATGCAATTAAAATAAGAAAACGAATTGAAAACCGATTGAGGATTTTCATCTTCGACAAAGTCAAAACCAACTATTTCATTCACTACTACTAAGTTACTGCGTTGCAATTACCAAATCACTGGAAAAAATTGCTTTTTTTTTAAATTGTTTTCCAAATGCAATTGAGATTAGAAAACAATTGAAAACCGATTGAGGAGTTTTCATCATGGACAAAGTCAAAGCCAACTATTTTATTAACTACTACTAAGTTATTGCGTTGTAATTACCAAATCACTGGGAAAATAATTGTATTTTTAAATTTTTTTCCAATGCAATTGAATTAGAAAACGAATTAAAAACCGATTAAGGATTTTCATCTTCGACAAAGTCAAAACCAACTATTTCATTAACTACTACTAAGTTGCTGCGTTGTAATTACCAAATCACTGGGAAAATAATTGTATTTTAAATATTTTTCCAAATGCAATTGAAATATTAGAAAACGAAGGTTGAAAACCGATTGAGGATTTTCATCTTCGACAAAGTCAAAACCAACTATTTCATTACCTAACTACTAAGTTAATGCGTTGTAATTACCAAATCACTGGAAAAAATTGTTTTTTTAATTATTTGTCCAAATGCCAATTGAGATTAGAAAACGAATTGAAAACCGATTACGGTTTTCATCTTCGACAAAGTCAAAGCCAACTATTTCATTAACTACTACTAAGTTACTGCGTTGTAATTACCAAATCACTGGGAAAATCATTGTTTTTTTTAATTATTTTTTCCAAATGCAGTGAGATTAGAAAACGAATTAAAAACCGACTGAGATTTTCATCTTCGACAAAGTCAAAGCCAACTATTTCATTAACTACTACTAAGTTACTGCGTTGTAATTACCAAATCACTGGGAAAATCATTGTTTTTTTTTTTTTTAATTATTTTTCCAAATGCAATTGAGATTGAAAACGAATTAAAACCGACTGAGGATTTTCATCTTCGACAAAGTCAAAGCCAACTATTTCATTAACTACTACTAAGTTACTGCGTTGTAATTACCAAATCACTGGAAAAAATTGTTTTTTAATTATTTTTACAAATGCAATTAAAATTAGAAAACAGGTGAAAACCGATTGAGGTTTTTACATCTTCGGCAAAGCCAAAACCAACTATTTCATTACCTACTATTAAGTACTGCGCTGTAATTACCAAATCAGAGGAAAAAATTGTTTTTTAAAATTATTTGTCCAAATGCAATTGAGATTAGAAAACGAATTAAAAACCGACCGAGGAATTTTCATCTTCGACAAAGTCAAAGCCAACTATTTCATTAACTACTACAAGTTACTGCGTTGTACATTACCAAATCACTGAAAATAATTGTTTTTCAATTATTTTCCAAATGCAATTGAGATTAGAAAACGAATTAAAAACCGACCGAGGATTTTCATCTTCGACAAAGTCAAACCAACTATTTCATTAACTACTACTAAGTTACTGCGTTGTAATTACCAAATCACTGGGAAAATAATTGTTTTTTTAAATTATTTTCCAAATGCAATCGAGATTAGAAAACGAATTAAAAAACCGAATGAGATTTTCATCTTTGACAAAGTCAAAGACCAACTATTTCATTAACTACTTCTAAGTTACTGCGCTGTAATTACCAAATCACTGAAAAATAATTGTTTTTTAAATTATTTTTCCAAATGCAATGAGAATAGAAAACAAAATTAAAAACCGTCTGAGGATTTTCATCTTCGACAAGTCAAAGCCAACTATTTCATTAACTACTACTAAGTTACTGCGCTGTAATTACCAAATCACTGGAAAATAATTATTTTTTTTTTTAATTATTTTTCCAAATGTAATTGAGAATAGAAAACGAATTAAAAACCGACTGAGGATTTTCATCTTCGACAAAGTCAAAGCCAACTATTTCATTAACTACTACTAAGTTACTGCGCTGTAATTAGAAAATCACTGGGAAAATAATTGTTTTTTAAATTATTTTCCAAATGCAATGAATTAGAAAACGAATTGAAACAGATTGCAGATTTTCATCTTCGCCAAAGTCAAGACCGACACTATTTCATTAACTACTACTAAGTTACTGCTGAAGTCACTGTCTGATGTAGAACCACGTGAAACAATTTCTTACACTTAGTATAATTCGCGAACATTTCTAGAACAAAATTAAGCCTACTAGACCATAAAAATACAACTAATGCAGAATTGGCAACTGTTTCTAGTCTCGAACTGTAGCTAAGCAGCTACAGTTAGCAAATCGATGGGGGGAAAATAATAATGTTTTTTTAATTTTCCCAAAAGCAAATAGGAAAGAAAACGAGTTGGAAACAGATTGCAGATTTTCATCTTCGACAAAGTCAAGGCTAACTACTTTCCATTAACTACTACTAAGTTACTGCTGATGTCAGAACCACACATAGAAACAATTTCTTACACTTAGTATAATTGGTGAACATTTCTAGAACAAAAATTAAGCCCACTAGACCAAAAAATTTAACTAATGCAGACTTGGCAACTGTTTTAGTCTCAAACTGTAGCAAAAAAGAGCTACAGTTAGCAAATCACTGGGGAAAATAATAATGTTTTTTTCAGTTTTTCCAAAAGCAATTTGGATAAGAAAACAGGTGAAACAGATTGCGGATTTTCATCTTCGACAAAGTCAAGGTCAACTATTTCATCAACTACTTCTAAGTTACTGCTGAAGTCACTGTCTGATGTAGAACCACGTGAAACAATTACACTTAGTATGATTGGCGAACATTTCTAGAACAAAATTAAGCTTACTAGACCAAAAAAATTTAACTAATGCAGAATTGGCAACTGTTTCTAGTAGCAAAGAGCTACAGTTAGCAAATCACTGGGAAAAATAATGTTTTTTTTTTTAATTTTCCCAAAAGCAAATGGGAAAAGAAAACGAATTGGAAACAGATTGCAGATTTTCATCTTCGACAAAGGCAAGGTCAACTTTTCTATCAACTACTTCTAAGTTACTGCTGAAGTCACTGTCTAATGTAGAACCACGTGAAACAATTACACTTAGTATGATTGGCGAACATTTCTGGAACAAAATTAAGCTTACTAGACCAAAAAAATACAACTAATGCAGAATTGGCAACTGTTTCTAGTCTCGAACTGTAGCTAAACAGCTACAGTTAGCAAATCATTGGGGAAAATAATAATGTTTTTTTTAATTTTCCCAAAAGCAAATGGGAAAAGAAAACGAATTGGAAACAGATTGCAGATTTTCATCTTCGACAAAGTCAAGGCCAACTATTTCATTAACTACTACTAAGTTACTGCTGATGTAGAACCACGTGAAACAATTTCTTACACTTAGTATAATTGGTGAACATTTCTAGAACAAAATTAAGCCCACTAGACCAAAAAAATTCAACTAATGCAGACTTGGCAACTGTTTTTAGTCTCCAACTGTAGCAAAAGAGCTACAGTTAGCAAATCACTGGGGAAAATAATAATGTTTTTTTTTTTCAGTTTTTCCAAAAGCAATTTGGATAAGAAAACGAATTGGAAACCGATTGCGGATTTTCATCTTCGACAAAGTCAAGGTCAACTATTTCATCAACTACCTCTAAGTTACTGCTGAAGTCACTGTCTGATGTAGAACCACGTGAAACAATTACACTTAGTATGATTGGCGAACATTTCTGGAACAAAATTAAGCTTACTAGACCAAAAAAATTCAACTAATGCAGAATTGGCAACTGTTTCTAGTCTCGAACTGTAGCTTAGGAGCTGTAGTTAGCAAATCACTGGGGAAAATAATAATGTTTTTTTTTAATTTTTCCAAATGCAATTTGGATTAGAAAACGAATTGAAAACCGATTGCGGATTTTAATCTTCCACAAAGTCAAAGCCAACTATTTCATTAACTACTATTAAGTTACTGCGCAGTAATTACGAAATCACTGGAAAAAATTGTTTTTTTTTAATTATTTTCCAAATGCAATTGAGATTAGAAAACGAATTGAAAACCGATTGAGGATTTCCATCTTCGACAAAGTCAAAGCCAACTATTTCATTAACTACTACTAAGTTACTGCGCTGTAATTACCAAATCACTGGAAAATAATTGTTTTTTTTTTAAATTATTTTTCCAAATGCAATTGAGAATAGAAAACGAATTAAAAACCGTCTGAGGATTTTCATCTTCGACAAAGTCAAAGCCAACTATTTCATTAACTACTACTAAGTTACTGCGTTGTAATTACCAAATCACTGGAAAATAATTGTTTTTTTAAATTATTTTTCCAAATGCAATTAAAATTAGAAAACGAATTGAAAACCGATTGAGGATTTTCATCTTCGACAAAGTCAAAACCAACTATTTCATTACCTACTATTAAGTACTGCGCTGTAATTACCAAATCACTGGAAAAAAATTGTTTTTTTTTTTAAATTATTTTTCCAAATGCAATTGAGATTAGAAACAAATTAAAAATCGACCAAGAATTTTCATCTTCGACAAAGTCAAAGCCAACTATTTCATTAACTACTACTAAGTTACTGCGTTGTAATTACCAAATCACTGGGAAAATAATTGTTTTTTTTAATTATTTTTCCAAATGCAATTGAGATTAGAAAACGAATTAAAAACCGACCGAGAATTTTCATCTTCGACAAAGTCAAAGCCAACTATTTCATTAACTACTACTAAGTTACTGCGTTGTAATTACCAAATCACTGGGAAAATAATTGTATTTTTAAATTATTTTTCCAAATGCAATTGAGATTAGAAAACGAATTGAAAACCGATTGCGGATTTTCATCTTCGATAAAGTCAAAGCCAACTATTTCATTAACTACTACTAAGTTACTGCGCTGTAATTACCAAATCACTGGGAAAATAATTGTTTTTTAAATATTTTCCAAATGCAATTGAGATTAGAAAACGAATTGAAAACCGATTGAGGATTTTCATCTTCGACAAAGTCAAAGCCAACTATTTCATTAACTACTACTAAGTTACTGCGCTGTAATTACCAAATCACTGGGAAAATAATTGTTTTTTTAATTATTTTTGCAAATGCAATTGAGATAAGAAAACGAATTGAAAACCGATTGAGGATTTTCATCATGGACAAAGTCAAAGCCAACTATTTCATTAACTACTACTAAGTTACTGCGTTGTAATTACCAAATCACTGGGAAAATAATTGTTTTTTTAAATTATTTTTCCAATGCAATTGAGATTAGAAAACGAATTAAAAACCGATTGAGGATTTTCATCTTCGACAAAGTCAAAACCAACTATTTCATTAACTACTACTAAGTTACTGCGTTGTAATTACCAAATCACTGGGAAAATAATTGTATTTTTAAATATTTTTCCAAATGCAATTGAAATAAGAAAACGAATTGAAAACCGATTGAGGATTTTCATCTTCGACAAAGTCAAAACCAACTATTTCATTAACTACTACTAAGTTACTGCGTTGCAATTACCAAATCACTGGAAAAAATTGCTTTTTTTTTAAATTGTTTTTCCAAATGCAATTGAGATTAGAAAACGAATTGAAAACCGATTGAGGATTTTCATCATGGACAAAGTCAAAACCAACTATTTTATTAACTACTACTAAGTTACTGCGTTGTAATTACCAAATCACTGGGAAAATAATTGTATTTTTAAATTATTTTTCCAATGCAATTGAGATTAGAAAACGAATTAAAAACCGATTGAGGATTTTCATCTTCGACAAAGTCAAAACCAACTATTTCATTAACTACTACTAAGTTACTGCGTTGTAATTACCAAATCACTGGGAAAATAATTGTTTTTTTTAAATATTTTTCCAAATGCAATTGAGATTAGAAAACGAATTGAAAACCGATTGAGGATTTTCATCTTCGACAAAGTCAAAACCAACTATTTCATTACCTAACTACTAAGTTAATGCGTTGTAATTACCAAATCACTGGAAAAAAATTGTTTTTTTTTAATTATTTGTCCAAATGCAATTGAGATTAGAAAACGAATTGAAAACCGATTACGGTTTTCATCTTCGACAAAGTCAAAGCCAACTATTTCATTAACTACTACTAAGTTACTGCGTTGTAATTACCAAATCACTGGGAAAATCATTGTTTTTTTTAATTATTTTTCCAAATGCAATTGAGATTAGAAAACGAATTAAAACCGACTGAGGATTTTCATCTTCGACAAAGTCAAAGCCAACTATTTCATTAACTACTACTAAGTTACTGCGTTGTAATTACCAAATCACTGGGAAAATCATTGTTTTTTTTTTAATTATTTTTCCAAATGCAATTGAGATTAGAAAACGAATTAAAAACCGACTGAGGATTTTCATCTTCGACAAAGTCAAAGCCAACTATTTCATTAACTACTACTAAGTTACTGCGTTGTAATTACCAAATCACTGGAAAAAATTGTTTTTTTTTTAATTATTTTTACAAATGCAATTGAAATTAGAAAACGAATTGAAAACCGATTGAGGATTTTCATCTTCGACAAAGCCAAAACCAACTATTTCATTACCTACTATTAAGTACTGCGCTGTAATTACCAAATCAGAGGAAAAAAATTGTTTTTTTTTTAAATTATTTGTCCAAATGCAATTGAGATTAGAAAACGAATTAAAAACCGACTGGAGATTTTCATCTTCGACAAAGTCAAAGCCAACTATTTCATTAACTACTACAAGTTACTGCGTTGTAATTACCAAATCACTGAGGAAAATAATTGTTTTTTTTTAATTATTTTTCCAAATGCAATTGAGATTAGAAAACGAATTAAAACCGACTGAGGATTTTCATCATCGACAAAGTCAAAGCCAACTATTTCATTAACTACTACTAAGTTACTGCGTTGTAATTACCAAATCACTGGGAAAATAATTGTTTTTTTAATTATTTTTCCAAATGCAATTGAGATTAGAAAACGAATTAAAAACCGACTGAGGATTTTCATCTTCGACAAAGTCAAAGCCAACTATTTCATTAACTACTACTAAGTTACTGCGTTGTAATTACCAAATCACTGAGAAAATAATTGTTTTTTTTTTAATTATTTTCCAAATGCAATTGAGATTAGAAAACGAATTAAAACCGACTGAGGATTTTCATCTTCGACAAAGTCAAAGCCAACTATTTCATTTACTACTACTAAGTTACTGCGTTGTAATTACCAAATCACTGGGAAAATAATTGTTTTTTTAATTATTTTCCAAATGCAATTGAGATTAGAAAACGAATTAAAAACCGACTGAGGATTTTCATCTTCGACAAAGTCAAAGCCAACTATTTCATTAACTACTACTAAGTTACTGCGTTGTAATTACCAAATCACTGGGAAAATAATTGTTTTTTTTTTAATTAGTTTTCCAAATGCAATTGAGATTAGAAAACGAATTAAAACCGATTGAGGATTTTCATCTTCGACAAAGTCAAAACCAACTATTTCATTAACTACTACTAAGTTACTGCGTTGTAATTACCAAATCACTGGGAAAATAATTGTTTTTTTTTTTTTTTTAATTATTTTCCCAAATGCAATTGAGATTAGAAAACGAATTAAAAACCGATTGAGATTTTCATCTTCGACAAAGTCAAGCCAACTATTTCATTAACTACTACTAAGTTACTGCGTTGTAATTACCAAATCACTGGGAAAAATAATTGTTTTTTTAATTAGTTTTCCAAATGCAATTGAGATTAGAAAACAAATTAAAAACCGATTGAGGATTTTCATCTTCGACAAAGTCAAAACCAACTATTTCATTAACTACTACTAAGTTACTGCGTTGTAATTACCAAATCACTGGGAAAATAATTGTTTTTTTTAATTTATTTTTTCCAAATGCAATTGAGATTAGAAAACGAATTAAAAACCGATTGAGGATTTTCTTCTTCGACAAAGTCAAAGCCAACTATTTCATTAACTACTACTAAGTTACTGCGTTGTAATTACCAAATCACTGGGAAAATAATTGTTTTTTAATTATTTTCCAAATGCAATTGAATTAGAAAACGAATTAAAAACCGATTGAGGATTTTCATCTTCGACAAAGTCAAAGCCAACTATTTCATTAACTACTACTAAGTTACTGCGTTGTAATTACCAAATCACTGGAAAAAAATTGTTTTTTAATTATTTTTACAAATGCAATTAAAATAAGAAAACAATTGAAAACCGATTGAGGATTTTCATCTTCGACAAAGTCAAAACCAACTATTTCATTCACTACTACTAAGTTACTGCGTTGCAATTACCAAATCACTGGAAAAAATTGCTTTTTTTAAATTGTTTTTCCAAATGCAATTGAGATTAGAAAACAGGTGAAAACCGATTGAGGATTTTCATCATGGACAAAGTCAAAACCAACTATTTTATTAACTACTACTAAGTTACTGCGTTGTAATTACCAAATCACTGGGAAAATAATTGTATTTTTAAATTATTTTCCAATACGCAATGAATTAGAAAACCAATTAAAACCGATTGAGGATTTTTCATCTTCGACAAAGTCAAAACCAACTATTTCATTAACTACTACTAAGTTGCTGCGTTGTAATTGCACCAAATCACTGGGAAAATAATTGTATTTTTAAATATTTTTTCCAAATGCAGTGAAATAAGAAAACAGGTGAAAACCGATTGAGGATTTTCATCTTCGACAAAGTCAAAACCAACTATTTCATTACCTAACTACTAAGTTAATGCGTTGTATTACCAAATCACTGGAAAAAAAATTGTTTTTTAATTATTTGTCCAAATGCAATTGAGATTAGAAAACGAATTGAAAACCGATTACGGTTTTCATCTTCATTCAAAGTCAAAGCCAACTATTTCATTAACTACTACTAAGTTACTGCGTTGTAATTACCAAATCACTGGGAAAATCATTGTTTTTAATTATTTTTCCAAATGCAGGTGAATTAGAAAACGAATTAAAAACCGACTGAGGATTTTCATCTTCGACCAAAGTCAAAGCCAACTATTTCATTAACTACTACTGAGTTACTGCGTTGTAATTACCAAATCACTGGGAAAATCATTGTTTTTTTTAATTATTTTTTCCAAATGCAATTGAATTAGAAAACGAATTAAAAACCGACTGGGGATTTTCATCTTCGACAAAGTCCAAACCAACTATTTCATTAACTACTACTAAGTTACTGCGTTGTAATTACCAAATCACTGGAAAAAAAATTGTTTTTTGTTAATTATTTTACTAAAATGCAATTACAAATTAAACAATTGAAAACCGATTGAGGATTTTCATCTTCGACAAAGCCAAAACCAACTATTTCATTACCTACTATTAAGTACTGCCTGTATATACCAAATCAGAGGAAAAAAATTGTTTTTTTTAAATTATTTCGTCCAAATGCAGATGAATTAAACGAGGTAAAACCGACCGAAATTTTCATCTTCGACCAAAGTCAAAGCCAACTATTTCATTAACTACTACAAGTTACTGCGTTGTAATTGCAAATCACTGAAAATAATTGTTTTTAATTATTTTTCCAAATACAATTGAGATTAGAAAACAATTAAAAAACCGACTGAGGATTTTCATCTTCGACAAAGTCAAACCAACTATTTCATTAACTACTACTAGTTACTGCGTTGTAATTACCAAATCACTGGGAAAATAATTGTTTTTTTTTTAAAATTATTTTCCAAATGCAATTGAGATTAGAAAACGAATTAAAAACCGAATGAGGATTTTCATCTTCGACAAAGTCAAAGCCAACTATTTCATTAACTACTTCTAAGTTACTGCGCTGTAATTGCAAATCACTGGAAAATAATTGTTTTTTTTTAATTATTTTTCCAAATGCAGTGAGAATAGAAAACGAATTAAAAACCGTCTGAGGATTTTTATGACTTCGACAAAGTCAAAATAACTATTTCATTAACTACTACTAAGTTACTGCACTGTAATTACCAAATCACTGGAAAATAATTATTCTTTTTTTAATTATTTTTCCAAATGTAATGAGAATAGAAAACGAATTAAAACCGACTGAGATTTTCATCTTCGACAAAGTCAAAAGCCAACTATTTCATGTATACTACTAAGTTACTGCGCTGTAATTAGAAAATCACTGGGAAAATAATTGTTTTTAAATTATTTTCCAAATAAGCAATGAAAGATTAGAAAACAATTGTGAAACAGATTGCCAAATTTTCATCTTCAACAAATCAAGGCCAACTATTTCATTAACTACCTAATAAGTTCTGCTAAAGTCACTGTCTGATGTAGAACCACGTGAAACAATTTCTTACTGGGTATAATTGGCTGAACATTTCTAGAACAAAATTAAGCCTACTAGACCAAAAATACAACTAATGCAGAATTGGCAACTGTTTCTAGTCTCGAACTGTAGCAAAACAGCTACAGTTAGCAAATCACTGGGGAAAATAATTATATTTTTTCAAATGCAAATGGGAAAAAGAGTCTATTGAAACAGATTGCAGATTTTCATCTTCGACAAATCAAGGCCAACTATTTCATCAACTACTGACTAAGCTCCTACTGCTGATGTAAACCACTGACTGAAACCATTTAACATTACACTGGGTATAATTGGTGAACATTTCTAAAACAATATTTTACCTACTACACCAAAAATACAACTAATGCAGAACTGGCAACTGTTTGTAGTCTCAAACTGTAGCAGAGCTACAATTACCAAATCACTGGGGAAATAATAGGTGTTTTTTAGTTTTTCCAAAAACAATTTGAGATGAAAGGCAATGAAAACAAATTGCAGTTTGTCATCTTCGACAAGTCAAGGCCCAACTATTTCATCAACTACTTCTAAGTTACTGCTGAAGTCACTGTCTAAGTGAACCACTAAAAATTACACTAGATTCATTGGCGAATCATTTCTAGAACAAAATTGGCAAGCTTACTAGACCATAAAACCAATTAACTAATGCAGGAATTGGCACTACTGTTTCTAGTGCGACTACAATTAACCAAATCACTGGGAAAAATAATGTTTTTTAATTATTTTTCCCAAAAGCAATTGGAGAAAGAAAACGAATTGAAAACCGATTGCAGATTTTCATCTTCGACAAAGTCAAGGTCAACTTTTTATCAACTACTTCTAAGTTACTAAACACTGTCTAATGTGAACCACTGAAAAATTACACTTAGTATGATTGGCGAACATTTGGAACAAAATTAAACTTACTAGACCAAAAAAAAATACAACTAATACAGAGTTGGCAACTATTTCTAGTCCCGAACTGTAGCTAAACAGCTACAGTTAGCAAATCATTAGGAAAAATACTTGTTTTTTTAATTTTTTCCAAAAGCAATTGGGATAAGAAAACGAATTGAAAACCGATTGCAGATTTTCATCTTCGACAAAGTCCAAAGCCAACTATTTCATTAACTACTACTAAGTTACTGAGCTGTAATGTAGCAAACCACTGGAAACAATTGTTTTTTAAACTTATTTTCCAATTGGAATTGAGATTTCTAGAACAACGAATTAAGCCCACTAGACCAAATTCAAATTCGACAAAGGCAAACTTGCAACTATTTCTTAGTCTACTACTAAGTTACTGCGCTGTAGTTACCAAATCACTGGGAAAATAATAATGTTTTTTAAATTATTTTTCCAAAAGCAATTGAGATTAGAAAACGAATTGGAAACCGATTGAGGATTTTCATCTTCGACAAAGTCAAAGTCAACTATTTCATTAACTACTACTAAGTTACTGCGCTGTAATTACCAAATCACTGGAAACAATTGTTTTTAAATATGTTTGGCAAAGCAATTGAGATCTAGAACACGAATTGAAAACCGATTGAGGACTTACATCTTCGACAAAGTGCAAAGCCAACTATTTCATTAACTACTACTAAGCTTACTGCGCTGTAATTATCAAATCACTGGGAAAAAAATAGTTTTTTTTTAATTATTTTCCAAATGCAATTGAGATTAGAAAACGAATTGAAAACCGATTACAGGATTTTCATCTTCGACAAAGTCAAAGCCAACTATTTCATTAACTACTATTAAGTTACTGCGCTGTAATTACCAAATCACTGGAAAAAATTGTTTTTTTAAATTATTTTTCCAAATGCAATTGAAATTAGAAAACGAATTGAAAACCGATTGAGGATTTTCATCTTCGACAAAGTCAAAGCCAACTATTTCATTACCTACTACTAAGTTACTGCGCTGTAATTACCAAATCACTGGAAAAAAATTGTTTTTTTTAAATTATTTTTCCAAATGCAATTGAGATTAGAAAACGAATTAAAAACCGACTGAGGATTTTCATCTTCGACAAAGTCAAAGCCAACTATTTCATTAACTACTACTAAGTTACTGCGTTGTAATTACCAAATCACTGGAAAAAATTGTTTTTTAAAATTATTTTTCCAAATGCAATTGAGATTAGAAAACGAATTAAAACCGACTTGAGGATTTTCATCTTCGACAAAGTCAAAACCAACTATTTCATTACCTACTACTAAGTTACTGCGCTGTAATTACCAAATCACTGGAAAAAAGTATTGTTTTTTTTAAATTATTTTTCCAAATGCAATTGAGATTAGAAAACGAATTAAAAACTCGACTGAGGATTTTCATCTTCGACAAAGTCAAAGCCAACTATTTCATTAACTACTACTAAGTTACTGCGTTGTAATTACCAAATCACTGGAAAATAATTGTTTTTTTTTAATTATTTTTCCAAATGCAATTGAGATTAGAAAACGAATTAAAAACCGACTGAGGATTTTCATCTTCGACAAAGTCAAAGCCAACTATTTCATTAACTACTACTAAGTTACTGCGCTGTAATTACCAAATCACTGGGAAAATAATTGTTTTTTTAAATTATTTTTCCAAATGCAATTGAGATTAGAAAACGAATTGAAAACCGATTGCGGATTTTCATCTTCGACAAAGTCAAAGCCAACTATTTCATTAACTACTTTACTAAGTTACTGCGAAATTGTAATTACCAAATCACTGGGAAAATAATTTTTTTTTAATTATTTTTCCCAAAAGCAATGAGATTAGAAAACGAATTGAAACAGATTGCAGATTTTCATCTTCGACAAAGTCAAGGCCAACTATTTCATTAACTACTACTAAGTTACTGCTGAAGTCACTGTCTGATGTAGAACTACGTGAAACAATTTCTTACACTTAGTATAATTGGCAACATTTCTAGAACAAAATTAAACCTACTAGACCAAAAATACAACTAATGCAGAATTGGCAACTGTTTCTAGTCTCGAACTGTAGCTTAGAGCTACAGTTAGCAAATCACTGGGAAAATACAAATTTTTTTTTAGTTTTCTCAAAAAGCAACTGGGAAAGAAAACGAATTGAAAACCGATTGCGGATTTTCAAGGCCAACTATTTCATTATCTATTTCTACTCTCAAACTGTACGCAGAAAAGCTATAATTACCAAATCACTGGGAAAATAATTGATTTTTTTTAATTTTCCAAATGTCTGATGTAAGAAACTGATTACATCAGCTAGTATTTTCATTATCACTCAATAAATACAACTAATGAAGAATTGGCAACTGTTTGTAGTCTCAGAGTGCTGCAAAATAGCTACAATCAGCAAATCATTGGAGGAATTAAATGCCTTTTTTTATTCGTTGAAATGCAAGTCAAGGCCAACTAATACATTAAAAAACACTGTCTGATGTAGAACCATGCAATACAACTATTGGGGAAGACTTTTAGTATAAGATTAAGCCTTCTAGATCAAAAGTGGCTACTGTTTCTACTAATTCTAGTCTCAGATCACTAGAATTTAAAAATAATCCCAGAACAAAAGAACTACCCGCTATAATCAACGCATCGCTGCGATTAGATAATAATGAAACAAAGCGAACCAATATCAAACATTCTTTGTGTGATTGCAATTTTTTGGGTAGATAAAAAAAGTGCAGTAATGGCAGAATTGGTAAACGTCAATTTGATTAATTTAAATGTACAAAGCATCTGGAGGAAATGTTCTTCAGATTAGTTAACGGATTTGGCAAAAGCGCCAAGAACAAAAGAACCACTTAATAGTTAATACATCCACCTGTCAAAGACTGGCGTTTTTTTCATGATTAAAAAACCAATCAAAGCAGGCCGATCTTCGATGGGATTCAAGATCACACCGACCGCAGATAACAACAGCGGAAGTGGGCAATGTGGGAAAAAACTAATAATAAGGACAAGGTCGGATCAGCGGACGTCGAAGAAAAAGGGCGCAAAAAAATGAATCTTCGCTTTTAGAAAGTTGTAGTAAAACGCATAGAGAGAACCAATTAAGATAATTGTTGCAACACCGCAATTAATTTAAACCCAATAACACCGATTTTTTTTAATCCTCTCTTTTTCGATTACGGCGGAAGAAAAAAAAATTTTAATTAAAAACTCGCACACCCAAAAATCACCTCGAGCTCTCGGCGCCGCGAAATTAATTTTATTTTTTAATTTGTGATCGGACTCACCATTAAAACCATATGAATATCCTCTGGAAGTCTCGGAGAAACGCGCTCTTTGATTTTTTTTTCGTGCAGGTCGAAAACGTCACTGAGTCGATCTGTAAACAATAAACGAAAACATAAATCTCTTTATCGGATCTAGTGGGCCATGAAGTTTTTATCAGTGGTCACGTGTCTTTTATCAGCGGCGTATGACATAACGTAGGTACGGGGTCAGACTTGTCGCTAGATTCGATCCACGTGTATTTGGGCGACGACATTGACACATATTTTTTTAAAGGGCGCCTTTTTCTTGACGCGACCGTCCCTGTAGTCTCCAAAAAAAAAAACTTAATACGCACCTCAACGGGTCGGGGGGGAATATCCCGCTGTACTTATACTATATACTGGCACCGTAAGTAAACTGGCAGTTGCGTCGTACGAATTACATAGTACCGAAAAAAGGCAACTCGTAGCGTTTACATTGCAAAAATAAATTAAAAAAAATGTCGCGGCCGCAATCAAACAACACCAACACAAACAACGTTAGAACGATACTGATTCGATATTGTTTAGAAAACATAGCGCACGGCTCATCTTTTTCCCCCTTCTATGTTTTACCCACCCAGTAAAAGGCCGCCTTGTAAACATTCTAATGCCACTCTGCGAACCGCAACGTACGCTAATGCTGTTTTCTTACCGATGACCCTGATTTCGGGTCCAATTTTTCATACATACTTTTTTTTTATCCCTGCATTGGCGTGATAGCGCAAAGCATTTCTAATCGTTTCCGTTAATTTATTGGTGCTGCAATGCGATAGCGGTGGGCCGAGTTCAATGCGCCCGCAGTTAGTTGAACGCGACCGCAATGGTGTCTAATGTGTTGCGTACCTATGCTCGAGTAAATCTCTCTGAATTAGAAAAATTAAATTAACACATTAAATTGAATCTCAAAATCAGAATAGGCTAATTAATCAAAAATTAGAGGACCATTGCAAAAATTTAATTTCAATTTTTCAACAAAAAATCTTTAACACTTTTTTTAATTTGAAAAGTTGTAAAATTCATTGAGGACCCAAAAATTTTAATTTAAAAAATAAATTACTGATAAAGTCACAAGTTTCTGTAATTTTACCGTTTGGGTAAATAAATTAAGTAACGAAAATTTAAAATGCATTGTCAAATTTTGAATAAAAACTAGAACTTTCGTAATATTTAATTTGCTGTAACCTAAAATTTAGATTTGAGCCTCAAAATTACAGATATTCGTAATTTTATTATTTTAAGTCCAAAAGCGGAGTCAATAAAATAATAGCTTCATAAAATAATTGAGGAGATTTTAAAATTTTTGAAATAAAAAATTCACAGTTAACTGAAACTCTTTACTTTTTTTTAATAAAAAACTGGTTTAACTAAAATGCTGGTTGAAGCAAATTTCAAATTTAAAATCAAAGGAACAGTAGGGCATTAAATTCTTTAAACTTTTTTAAAATTTAAAAGCAAACAGAAATTTAAACCAAAAATGAATCTTAAAATTCACAGTTGGAAGTTTTTTTTAAATAAATTAATGTAAGAAACTGATATGAAATTCTCAAAATTAATTTAAAAAAAATTCAATTAAAGACTCAAAATTTACCATTTAATTTTTGTTGAAAAACAAATTTATTGATAAAGTCAAAGTTGGCTGCTATTTTACCTCCTTAAAACCAATTTGTTTTTAATTTAAAACCAAAAAGAAATTTGAAAAAAAATTTTGAAATTAAAATTTATGAACAGGACCCAAAAATTTAAAATTTTTTTGTTGATAAAGTAATTAACTGATAAACAGAAGAATGTCGGTAACTGAAATGCTGGTTAGAGTCTAAAAAATTCTATTTAAAAATAAAAACATTAGCTGTTTTAAAAAAAATTTTTATTTAAAACCAAACAGAAATTTGAAACAATAAATTGCCTAAAAATTCAGATAGCTTTTTTTAAATAAAATAATGTAAAAAACTGAATACTGTTTAAAGACTCAATAATTTAATTTAAAAAAAAATAAATTTGATTAAATTGATAAAGGAATTCACTGATAAAGTTACATTAGCTGCTGTTTTACATTTTTTTAAACAAAACAATGTAGGAACTGAAATGCTGGTTAAAGTCTCAAAAGTTCCATTTGAAAATGAAAAACAATAACTGTTTTAAACAAAGTACTTTTTTATTTAAAACAAAGAGAAATTTGAACCAAAAATTGATTTAAAATTCTAAGCAGACAAACAAAAACCAAAATATTCTATTTTTTAATGAAAAAAAAAAAAAAAAAAAAAAAAAAAAAAAAAAAAAAAAAAAAAAAAAAAAAAACTAAAGAATGTAGAAACTGAAATGCTGGTTGTAATCTCAAAATTCAATTTTAAAATGTAAGCATTAGCTGTTTTAAATAATTTTTTATAATTTAAAAACAACAAAAAATTTGAAATTAAATTTTATAAACAGGACTCAAAAAATTTAACATTTTTTTGTTGATAAAGAATTCACTGTTAAAAAGTCACAGTTAGTTGCTGTTTTACCTTTTTTTTAAAACAAAAAAAATGTAGGGAACAGAATAATAGCTGGTTGAAGTCTCAAAAATTAATTTAAAAAAAAATCAATTAAAGACTCAAAATTTACCATTTAATTTACTTTGTTGAAAAACATAAATTTACTGATAAAAGTCAAGTTGGCTGCTTTTTACCTCCTTAAAAACCAATTTGTTTTTTAATTTAAAACCAAAAAAGAAATTTGAAAAAAAAATTTTGAAATTAAAATTTATGAACGGACCCAAAATTTACATTTTTTTTGTTGATAATAATTAACTGTAAACAAAGAATGTCGGTAACTGAAATGTGGTTGGTGTCTCAAAAATTTATTTAATAAATATTGTGTTTAAAAAAAAATTTTTTAATTTAAAAGCAAACAGAAATGTTGAACCGAAAATGTGTCAGAAAATTCAGTTACTTGTTGTTTTAGCTTTTTTTAAATAAAATAATGTAAAAAACTGAATACTGTTTAAAGACTCAAAAATTCTATTTAAAAAAAATTAATTTGATTAAATTGATAAAGGAATTCACTGATAAAGTCACATTAACTACTGTTTTACGTTTTTCAAAACAAAAGAATGTAGGAACTGAAATAGTGGTTAAAGTCTCAAAAATTCAATTTTAAAATGAAAGAAACAATAGCTGTTTTAAACAAAGTATTTTTTTTTTTATTTAAAACAAATAGAAATTTGAACCACAAATAGATTTTGAAATTCTAAACAGATAAATAGAAACTGAAATATTCTATTTCTTAATAAAAAAAAAAACAAAAGGATGTAGAAAACTGAAATGCCGTTGGAGTCTCAAAAGTTCAATTTTAAAATGAAAGAAACATTGGCTGTTTTAAATAATTTTTTTTAAATTTAAAAACAACAAAAAAATTTGAAATTAAATTTTATAAACAGGACTCAAAAATTTAACATTTGTTGTTGATAAAGAATTCACTGTTAAAGTCACAGTTAGTTGCTGTTTTACCTTTTTTGAAACAAAAGAATGTAGGGAACTGAAATGCTGGTTGAAGTCTCAAAAATTAATTTAAAAAAAAATTCAATTACAGACTCAAAAATTTACCATTTCATTTTTGTTGAAAAACAAATTTACTGATAAAGTCAAAGTTGGCTGCTATTTTACCTCCTTAAAACCAATTTGTTTTTAATTTAAAACCAAAAAGAAATTTGAAAAAAAAATTTTGAAATAAAAATTTATGAACAGGACCCAAAAATTTAACATTTTTTTTGTTGATAAAGTAATTAACTGATAAACAAAAGAATGTCGGTAACTGAAATGCTGGTTGGAGTCTCAAAAATTCTATTTAAAATAAAAAAACATTAGCTGTTTTAAAAAAAAATTTTTTTTAATTTAAAACCCAACAGAAATTTGAACCAATAAAGTGCCTAAAAATTCAGATAACTTTTTTTAAATAAAATAATGTAAAAAAAACTGAATACTGTTTAAAGACTCAAAAATTTAATTAAAAAAAAATTTGATTAAATTGATAAAGGAATTCACTGATAAAGTTACATTAGCTGTGTTCTACATTTTTTAAACAAAACAATGTAGGAACTGAAATGCTGGTTAAAGTCTCAAAATTCCATTTGAAAATGAAAAACAATAGCTGTTTTAAACAAAGTATTTTTTATTTAAAACAAAGAGAAATTTGAACCAAAAATTGATTTAAAATTCTAAGCAGACAAACAAAAACCGAAATATTCTATTTTTTAATGAAAAAAGAAAAAAACAAACAAAGAATGTAAAAAACTGAAATGCTGGTTGGAGTCTCAAAAATTCAATTTTAAAATGTTAGAAACATTAGAAAAAAAAAAAAAAAATAAACAAATGTAGGAACGGAAATAGTGGTTAAAGTCTCAAAAATTCAATTTTAAAATGAAAGAAACAATAGCTGTTTTAAACAAAGTATTTTTTTATTCAAAACAAATAGAAATTTGAACCACAAATAGATTTTTGAAATTCTAAACAGATTAACAAAACTGAAATATTTTATTTTTAATAAAAAAGAAAAAAAAAACAAAAGAATGTAGAAAACTGAAATGCTGGTTGGAGTCTCCAAAATTCAATTTTAAAATGAAAGAAACATTAGCTGTTTTAAATAATTTTTTTTTAAATTTAAAAACAACAAAAAATTTTGAAATTAAAATTTTATAAACAGGATTTAAAAATTTAACATTTTTTTGTTGATAAAGGAATTCACTGTTAAAGTCACAGTTAGTTGCTGTTTTACCTTTTTTTGAAACAAAAGAATGTAGGGAACTGAATTGCTGGTTGAAGTCTCAAAAATTCAATTTAAAAAAAATTCAATTAAAGTCTATAAACAAGACTCAAAACTTTACCATTTTGTTTTTGTTGAAAAAGGAATTTACTGATCAAGTCAAAGTTGGCTGCTGTTTTACCTCCTTAAAAACCAATTTTTTTTTTAATTTAAAATCAAACACAGAAATTTGAACTAAAAATAGAACTTAAAAATTTAACAAAAGAGTGTGAGAAACTGAAATGCTGGTTGGAGTCTCAAAAATTCAATTATAAAATAAAAAAAACATTAGCTGTTTTAAACAAAGTTTTTTTAAAATTATAATAAAACAGAAATTTGAACTAAAAACATATTTTAAACCCAAAAATTTAACTTTTTTTTGTTGATAAAGCAATTCACTGATAGAGTCACAGTTAGTTGCTGTTTTACCTTTTTGAAACAAAGAAGGTAAGCAACTGAAATGCTGGTTAAAGTCTCAAAAATTCAATTTTAAAATGAAAGAAACAATAGCTGTTTTAAATGAAGTTGTTTTTTATTTTAAAAGCAAACAGAAATTTCAATCAAAAATACAATTTGAAGTTTTCAAACGAAATTCTAAACAGACAAACAAAACCATAATATTCATTTTTTTAATGAAAAAAGAAATTGAGTCATAAATTCACAATTAATTTTATAAACTAGAAATTATAACCAAACAATTTTACTTTTTATGTTGAAAAAGGAATTCACTAAAATAAATTAGGTTACGAAATTTGAAATGCATTTGAATAAATTGAAATATTTAATTTGTCACATACAATTTAAATTTATGTCTCAAAAATAAGAGTTAACTGATAATTAAGTCTCAAAAATTTTTAACTTTTTTTATTGAAAAGGAATTGACTTATAAAGTCACAGTTGGCTGTTACTTTATCTTTTCTTGTAAATATATCAAACTTTTGAATAAAAACTAGAACTTTTAGAGTATTTCATTTCTAACCTAAAATTTAAATTTAAGCGTCAACATTTTTTTTAAATGAAAAACCTTTTAATCATAATCAATAAGTCTCAAAAAAAAATACAATTCCAAAATTAGGTCAGTAAAATAATAGCTCCTTAATCAAAAATAAAACGTAACTAGAAATATGAACCTTCAATGAGTAAAAACTTGATGTTCAAAATTTAGAAAAAAATTCGAGTCTGTAGTAACAATAAAGATTAAATAAAAAAACTTAACTAAGAATAAATTAAGTTTACTAAAAATTTTTAAAAATCTAAAAAATTTGAGGTTCTTATTTAGCAAAAAATATAGTCTCAAAATTGAGGTCCCTAAAACAATAAAAAAACTAGTGTCGACTCGTGAAAGCGTTCACGTACGTAAATGTAAGCAACTTTGCCGACAGGTATGTAAAGCAGTTACATAGTCGATCCTTCAATAATTACACTCGAGTTCTCTAACTCCTGAAGAGTCCCAAAAGGACGAAACAGCTGTCGGGTGACTCTCAGTGTTTGTTTGCTATTGTACAACCTCTTGCGTACTTTACTGCGGGCGATTCGAAATTTTTATACTTGCCAACTGTTATGTTAGCTTTAATTATTGAAGGATCGACTATGTAACTGCTTTACATACCTGTCGGCAAAGTTGCTTATATATATATATATAATATATATATACATAACAAGTTTTTGAATTAAAAATGCTCATATTCAAAGACTACTTTTCAATTTTTGAGGATTTCAAAATTAAGATAATTTTCATTTTTCTAAAGTACTTATGCTTGTGCATCAAAAAAATGTGTAATGCGACTTAAGAGAGTTGATCCGGTTGGAAGAACCAAAAATTTCAATTATCTCATGCGCATACAAATTTACATAACAGACAACAACAACTGATTAAAACGAATCTCAATGCCAACAATATCATCGTTATCAATTGTTGTTATTACTGCTTGGTTAATCGAATGATTGTGCGATCGAAATTAAAATGTGGAACTTAAAGATCTTGAGCATGTGGTTTTGGGTTCTACTAACCCCTATAGTCCGTGGTGATCGGGTGATTCTTGGAATAGTGCGGGGAGGTACAGTAACTATTGATGATTATCCGTACCAGGTGTCTTTGGAACGTACAGGAATCGACATCTGTGGTGGCGCGTTGGTATCAGCAAACAAGGTACTGACTGCAAGTCATTGTGCACGCAAGTGAGTGGGAGTATAGTTAGATATCACTTTTTTCTGATGTATTTTTGTAGTCGCACTGATGTTGTGGTGCCCTCTCTTTCCCAACACGACAAAAAAAAAAAAAAAAAGTTTTTTCCTTTTATCTAAAAAAAAATAAAATAAAATTTAAAAAAACTTACATAAAAAAAAAAAAAAGTCGTGCTGACTTTAGAAAGATTTTGATGGGTTAAGTGGCGCCGGTGTTTTTTTTTTTTTTTTTTTTTTTTTTTTTTTTTTTTTTTTTTTTTTTTTTTTTTTTTTTTTTTTTTTTTTTTTTCTTTTTTTTTTTTTTTTTTTTTTTTTTCTCTTTTTTTTTTTTTTTTTTTTTTTTTTTTAAATTTTCTCTTTTTTTTTTTATTTTTACTATTTTAACTTAAAATAAAACACACTCGGCGTAGTCGCACTGATGTTGTGGGTGCGAAAAAAAAAAAAAAAAAACAAACTCTCCCACAAAAACTAAAAACTTAAAAAAAAAAAAAATTTAAAAAAAAAAAAAATAAAAAAAAAAAAAAAAAAAAAAAAAAAAAAAAAATTTGATTCGGTTCTGTACAAAAAAAGCCCAATGACGCTTATCAGGTACGTACAATATCCGAATAGTTGTAACTCAACTTGGTTGGTTTTAGGGAGACTCTGGAGGACCACTAGTTGATAAAGAGCTTAAAGAGCTCGTTGGAATTGTCTCCTGGGGACGTGCTTGCGGTGACGTGAACAAACCAGGAGTGTATGCGAACGTCGGAGTTTTACGTAATTGGATCGACGCCCAAATCAACACTCCGTAATTGGATTAGACGTCAGTCAAGTTATAGTAGTTTCAAGATCTGGTGGCGGTTGACCTTTATCTAGATGTGCGGCGGGCTTTTAAACAAGCATACTTAAAACTATTATACTATTACCACTTACTAGATGTAGGTATACACGTGACCTTAAAGTTACGAAGTAAAACAAGTATGTAGAAATGCCGTTTAAATGACTTAAAACTAACGAAAATTTTATATAAATGTTATTTTTATAATTTTTATTCTGGTTGTTGCTAACGTTTCAATAACAATAAGCTTAAATTATTAATTTATATAAAGACCATTTCCGTTAACATTAAATTGAAAATAATTTTTTCGACGTTAAACTGACGTGAATTTTAAAAGTTGAGCTAAAAGTGACGTTTAACCGACCAAGAAAAATTTAAACCATAAATAAACATAAACGACGTTTTAATGATGTAAAAGTGACGTTAATGCTATGTAACTGTTGTCTACATCATTTTATTCTTTATCATCACTCTGGTGCATTACATTTGCTTCCAACATTTTTTATGACTTTCTCCATCCCAGAAAGACGCAAAAATGCTCGTTTCTCTAGCCAAGCAGTCATTATCGTCATAAAAGCGAGTGTTATACACTATAGATTTTGTCAAGTAACCACTGGACCGATAGCCATTACATCTGCGATACCTACAGCATGCATTCTTGTGCGTCCATCAACTTGGACGTGAGTAACAATTCCAATGCTTTCTTCTGTCCAATTTAAAAACAACCAAAAACAACAAATAAAAAAAAAAAAAAAAAAAAAAAAAACAAACAAACCAACCCCCACCCCCCCAACCAACCCCCACCCCCTCCTTAACCTAAACCAACCACAATAACCTCTTCCCCTCCCACAATATAATCAAAAAACATCAACAACCTCCCCACCACCCAAACACACCTTTAAAGACAGCTCACTAAAGGCAACCGTTCGAGAACCAGCAAAGCGTCTTGTACCCACTTAGCAATAATCGCCCCATCTAGTGGCGTCGAATTCTTGGCCAAACTCAAATTGATTCCCGAGCAAAAATGTTTTCCCCTTCCCGTCAAAATCACACCCCTTCCACGGCCCAACGATCCAAATTTTCACACAATCACGCAACTCAATCATCATTTGACCTTCAAACATAAAGGTTTAGATTTTTCACAAACGAATCTCGTACCCAAACAGATACCGCTAAGAGCGTTGCACTTCTCGGGACAATCCATATACAATTTTTGTGCGATTCCCGAAACTTCATCTTTCACCAACAAAACTCGTCCCCCTTGAAATTTCGATAACTGCTCGCGAACATCTTCCGCCATCTTCACTGACCTTTTTAATCTTTAATCACAAAAAAAAACATACGACACACTACTATGATAAGATTAAAATACAGAGGCGTAGCAAAGCTACGTAAAAAGATGTTAAAGCGACGTGAAATTTATTCATAAATGTTTTACGTTCTTAGACAAGATTCTTTTATTAAGGGGTCCTCCCCAAAAAGGGGCAAAAATATCTAATTCTTTAGCCAAACTATCCTCGTAACTGTAGAAATCAGTATTGGACACGATAGTCTTCATCGCACTGATCACTTCGGGCTCTAGCTGGAGTTTATTGAGAAACCACGCCTGAGTTTCTTCCAAGGCGTTCGATGAAGACACCACGAAGTCAACTAATCCAGCTGCTAAGCACTCCTGCGCGGACATAATCTTGCATGTAAGCAACAAATCGAGCGCCTTGCTTCGTCCAACTCTTTGCACCAACCTACGTACAAAATCTATGGTAACAAAACTACTGAACGTCTAGAAGAGAAAAAAATTACGTGGAACCGCCGCCCCAGGCAGTTGTTATACCCATATTCCCCTCCACGAAACCGTATTTAACATCTTCAGCGGCTACAATGTAATCGCAATACACCGACAACTCGCTTCCTCCTCCCAGACAAGCTCCGTGTACCAAACAACAGCTCACTAAAGGTAATTTCCGCAACCTCATCATTGCGTCTTGCATCCACAAGCCCATATCCAAACCGTCCTGGGGTGTCGAAGCCCTGGCGAAATTTAAATCGCCGCCCGAGCAAAACATCGAACCTCGTCCTCTTAAAATAATACCACGTCCAGACCTCCAACTCTCCAAGTTCTCGACGCAATCGCGTAAGTCAACCATCATTTGACCTAGAAAACATGAATTTACTTAATTCATCGAAACCTCACGGACAAATTACCACTGAAAGCGTTGCGCTTCTCAGGACGATCCAAAATTATTTCCGCGATGCCGGTGCTCTCGTCTTTTTGCAACAAAACATTTCCTCCAGAGTTTCGGCACAGTTTCGCGCGAATTACGTCAAACGAATTTCTGACGAGCCCGATCGGTGTCATCGTTAAAAATGCTTAGTTGCTACTGAAATTGATTAACCTTTGTGATTGTGATGTTTTCCTAAAGGCGATTTTAATGTTGACGCGAACGTTTAGTTGCCTAATCTGACAAAATTGATAACATTCAAATATGCATAAATTCTACCAATGCTACTTTTAGCGTATTTTATAAATAATCGCCAATTGAAATTAACCGATTATTATATAAAAAAAAGACAATCAGGGAATTCGACGTTAAAATCACGTCAAAATTAAGTCAGGTAATTGAGTTACGTTCATCAACAAGTACAACTGTTACCTTAGAAGGAAATAAAACAAAATTAACATCTACAGAAAAAAAAACGACCAAACCTGTACAAATAAATTTGTTGCATTCGTAAAAAGTGATAATTGACGAGACTTACCTTCGACTCAGCAACTCCGTTGCTTTCAAAAACCTTGAGAAAACCAATGTATGAGCAAGAGAAACGTTGTGTCCATCCACTTGACATTAATTTGCTGATAATGCTCTAAAAAATGAGTCTTTATCTACACGTATTAAAATGTGTCGTATACCTCCGGTTTGCAGTTACTCTTAAGGTTGCCAAGATACAAACTAAGAATGAATAAACACTGCCATATTTTCAAAAAATAATTTTTATTCAAGTTCTTAAAAGTATGAGAAAAAACCAAAAAAATCGAGAAAATATCAAGAAACTGCACATTTCTACGAATTTTTAAAAATATTTGTTTATTTTATAAAAATTAGGCTGAAAAAATCAGAATAATTTCTTCTAAATATGCTATAAAAGCTGCTGATATTTATGAAAAATGCTACAAAATTATTTTCGAGAATTATTACAAAATTTAAAAAAAAAACAACAAATTTCTTTAAAAATGAAAAACTAACGAAAATTTTATATAAATGTTATTTTAAAGATTTTTATTCAAGTTGTTGCTAACGTTTCAATAACAATAAGCTTAAACTATTAATTTATATAAAGACCATTTCCGTTGACATTAAATTGAAAATAATTTTTTCGACGTCAAATTAACGTGAGTAAAACGTAAATTTTGAAAGATGAGCTAAAAGTGACGTTTAACCGACCAAGAAAAATTGTAACCGTAAATAAATATAAACGACGTTTTAATGACGTAAAAGTGACGTTAATGCTATGTAACTGTTGTCTACATCATTTTATTATTAATCATCTCTCTAGTGCTTTACATTTGCTTCCAACATTTTTTTATGACTTTCTCCACCCCAGAAAGATGCAAAAATGCTCGTTTCTTTAGCCAAGCTGTCATTATCGTCATAAAAACGAGTGTTATACACTATAGATTATGTCAAGTAACCACTGGACCGTAGCTTCCTCGGAAGATAGCCATTACATCTGCGATACCTACAGACATGCATTTTTGTGAGTCCATCAACTTAGACGTGAGTAACAATTCCAATGCTTTCTTTTGTCCAATTTTACGCGACAATCTAAAATCTCCACTCAGAGAAATTTAAGAGAACTAAAATAGAAGCAAAGTTACCTGGTACCGCCACCCCAAGCAGCCGTTACCCTCATATTACCTTGCACGAATCCGTACTTAACGTCACCGCCTGCCACGATGTAATCGCAAAACATCGACAACTCCTCTCCACCTCCCAAACACGCACCTTGCACCAAGCAACAGCTCACAAAAGGCAACCGTTCGAGAACCAGCAAAGCGTCTTGTACCCACTTAGCAATAATCGCCCCATCTAGTGGCGTCGAATTCTTGCCCAAACTCAAATCTATCACCGAGCAAAAATGTTTTCCCCTCCCCGTCAAAATCACACCCCTTCCTCCGGTTCAAATCTTCCACACAATCACGCAACTCATTCATCATTTGACCTTCAAACATAAAGGTTTAGATTTTTCACGAACGAATCTCGTACCTAAATAGATACCGCTAAGAGCGTTGCACTTTTCGGGACGATCCAAGATGATGCTCGCGAACACCTTCCGCCATCTTCACTGACCTTTTTAATCTTTAATCACAAAAAAAACATACGATACACTACTATGATAAGATATAAATACAGAGGCGTAGCAAAGCTACGTAAAAAAGATGTTAAAGCGACGTGAAATTTATTCACAAATGGTTTACAGTCTTAGACAAGATTCTTTTATTAAGGGGTCCTCCCCAAAAAGGGGCAAAAATATCTAATTCTTTAGCCAAACTATCCTCGTAACTGTAGAAATCAGTATTGGACACGATAGTCTTCATCGCACTGATCACTTCGGGCTCTAGCTGGAGTTTATTGAGAAACCACGCCTGAGTTTCTTCCAAGGCGTTCGATGAAGACACCACGAAGTCAACTAATCCAGCTGCTAAGCACTCCTGCGCGGACATAATCTTGCATGTAAGCAACAAATCGAGCGCCTTGCTTCGTCCAACTCTTTGCACCAACCTACGTACAAAATCTATGTTAACAACTCCTAAACTTTTAGAAGAGAAAAAAATTACATAAAACCGCCACCACAGGCGGGAGTTATACCCATATTCCCCTCCACGAAACCGTATTTAACATCTTCAGCGGCTACAATGTAATCGCAATACACCGACAACTCGCTTCCTCCTCCCAGACAGGCTCCGTGTACCAAACAACAGCTCACCAAAGGTAATTTCCGCAACCTCATCATTGCGTCCTGCATCCACAAGCCCATATCCAAACCGTCCTGGGGTGTCGAAGCCCTGGCGAAATTTAAATCGCCGCCCGAGCAAAACATCGAACCTCGTCCTCTTAAAATAATACCTCGTCCAGACCTCCAACTCTCCAAGTTCTCGACGCAATCGCGTAAGTCAACCATCATTTGACCTAGAAAACATGAATTTACTTAATTCATCGAAACCTCACGGACAAATTACCACTGAAAGCGTTGCGCTTCTCAGGACGATCCAAAATTATTTCCGCGATGCCGGTGCTCTCGTCTTTTTGCAACAAAACATTTCCTCCAGAGTTTCGGCACAGTTTCGCGCGAATTACGTCAAACGAATTTCTGACGAGCCCGATCGGTGTCATCGTTAAAAATGCTTAGTTGCTACTGAAATTGATTAACCTTTGTGATTGTGATGTTTTCCTAAAGGCGATTTTAATGTTGACGCGAACGTTTAGTTGCCTAATCTAACAAAATTGATAACATTCAAATATAGATAAATTCTATCAATGCTACTTTTAGCGTATTTTATAAATAATCGCCAATTGAAATTAACCGATTATTATATAAAAAAAAGACAATTAGGGAATTCGACGTTAAAATCACGTCAAAATTAAGTCAGGTAATTGAGTTACGTTCATCAACAAGTACAACTGTTATCTTAGAAAGAAATAAAACAAAATTAACACATACAGAAAAAAAAACGACCAAACCTGTACAAATAAATTTTTTGCATTCGTAAAAAGTGATAATTGACGAGACTTACCTTCAACTCAGCAGCTCCGTTGCTCTCAAAAACCTTGAGAAAGTCAATGTATTGAGGAAGAGAAACGTTGTGTCCATCCACTTGACATTAATTTGCTGATAATGCTCTAAAAAAATGAGTCTTTATCTACACATATTAAAATGTGTCATATACCTCCGGTTTGCAGTTACTCATAAGGTGGCCAAGACACAAACTAAGAATGAATAAACACTGCCATATTTTCAAAAAATAAATTTTATTCAAGTTCTTAAAAGTATGAGAAAAAACCAAAAAATATCGAGAAAATATCAAGAAACTGCACATTTCTACGAATTTTTAAAAATATTTGTTTATTTTCTAAAACTTAAAAAAAATTTTGCTGAACAAATCAGAATAATTTCTTCTAAATTTGCTTTAAAAGCTGCTGATATTTATGAAAAATGCTACAAAATTATTGTCTAGAATTATTACAAAATTTAAAAAAAACTAAAAATTTCTTTAAAAATGAAAAACTAACGAAAATTTTATATAAATGTTATTTTAAAGATTTTTATTCAAGTTGTTGCTAACGTTTCAATAACAATAAGCTTAAACTATTAATTTATATAAAGACCATTTCCGTTGACATTAAATTGAAAATAATTTTTTCGACGTTAAATTAACGTGAGTAAAACGTGAATTTTGAAAGATGAGCTTAAAGTAACGTTTAACCGACCAAGAAAAATTGTAACCGTAAATAAACATAAACGACGTTTTAATGACGTCAAAGTGACGTTAATGCTATGTAACTGTTGTCTACAGCATTTTATTATTAATCATCACTCTAGTGCTTTACATTTGCTTCCAACATTTTTTTATGACTTTCTCCACCCTAGAAAGACGCAAAAATGCTCGTTTCTCTAGCCAAGCTGTCATTATCGTCATAAAAGCGAGTGTTATACACTATAGATTTTGTCAAGTAACCACTGGACCGTAGCTTCCTCGGAAGATAGCCATTACATCTGCGATAACTACAGACATGCATTCTTGTGCGTCCATCAACTTAGACGTGAGTAACAATTCCAATGCTTTCTTCTGTCCAATTTTACGCGACAATCTAAAATCTCCAATCAGAGAAATTTAAGAGAACTAAAATAGAAGCAAAGTTACCTGGTACCGCCACCCCAAGCAGCCGTTACCCTCATTTTACCTTGCACGAATCCGTACTTAACGTCTTCGCCTGCCACGATGTAATCGCAAAACATCGACAACTCCTCTCCACCACCCCAAACACGCACCTTGCACCAAGCAACAGCTCACCAAAGGCAACCGTTCGAGAACCACCAAAGCGTCTTGTACCCACTTAGCAATTATTGCCCCATCTAGTTGCGTCGAATTCTTGGCCAAACTCAAATCGATCCCCGAGCAAAAATGTTTTCCCCTCCCCGTCAAAATCACACCCCTTCCACCGGTTCAAATCTTCCACACAATCACGCAACTCATTCATCATTTGACCTTCAAACATAAAGGTTTAGATTTTTCACGAACGAGTCTCGTACCCAAACAGATACCGCTAAGAGCGTTGCACTTTTCGGGACAATCCAAGATAATTTTTGTGCGATTCCCGAAACTTCATCTTTCACCAACAAAACTCGTCCCCCTTGAAATTTCGATAACTGCTCGCGAACATCTTCCGCCATCTTCACTGACCTTTTTAATCTTTAATCACAAAAAAAACATACGATACACTACTATGATAAGATTAAAATACAGAGGCGTAGCAAAGCTACGTAAAAAAGATGTTAAGGCGACGTGAAATTTATTCATAAATGTTTTACGTTCTTAGACAAGATTCTTTTATTAAGGGGTCCTCCCCAAAAGGGGCAAAATATCTAATTCTTTTGCCAAACTATCCTCGTAACTGTAGAAATCAGTATTGGACACGATAGTCTTCATCGCACTGATCACTTCGGGCTCTAGCTGGAGTTTATTGAGAAACCACGCCTGAGTTTCTTCCAAGGCGTTCGATGAAGACACCACGAAGTCAACTAATCCAGCTGCTAAGCACTCCTGCGCGGACATAATCTTGCATGTAAGCAACAAATCGAGCGCCTTGCTTCGTCCAACTCTTTGCACCAACCTACGTACAAAATCTATGGTAACAAAACTACTGAACGTCTAGAAGAGAAAAAAATTACGTGGAACCGCCGCCCCAGGCAGTTGTTATACCCATATTCCCTCCACGAAACCGTATTTAACATCTTCAGCGGCTACAATGTAATCGCAATACACCGACAACTCGCTTCCTCCTCCCAGACAGGCTCCGTGTACCAAACAACAGCTCACCAAAGGTAATTTCCGCAACCTCATCATTGCGTCCTGCATCCACAAGCCCATATCCAAACCGTCCTGGGGTGTCGAAGCCCTGGCGAAATTTAAATCGCCGCCCGAGCAAAACATCGAACCTCGTCCTCTTAAAATAATACCACGTCCAGACCTCCAACTCTCCAAGTTCTCGACGCAATCGCGTAAGTCAACCATCATTTGACCTAGAAAACATGAATTTACTTAATTCATCGAAACCTCACGGACAAATTACCACTGAAAGCGTTGCGCTTCTCAGGACGATCCAAAATTATTTCCGCGATGCCGGTGCTCTCGTCTTTTTGCAACAAAACATTTCCTCCAGAGTTTCGGCACAGTTTCGCGCGAATTACGTCAAACGAATTTCTGACGAGCCCGATCGGTGTCATCGTTAAAAATGCTTAGTTGCTACTGAAATTGATTAACCTTTGTGATTGTGATGTTTTCCTAAAGGCGATTTTAATGTTGACGCGAACGTTTAGTTGCCTAATCTAACAAAATTGATAACATTCAAATATAGATAAATTCTATCAATGCTACTTTTAGCGTATTTTATAAATAATCGCCAATTGAAATTAACCGATTATTATATAAAAAAGACAATCAGGGAATTCGACGTTAAAATCACGTCAAAATTAAGTCAGGTAATTGAGTTACGTTCATCAACAAGTACAACTGTTACCTTAGAAGGAAATAAAACAAAATTAACATCTACAGGAAAAAAACGACCAAACCTGTACAAATAAATTTGTTGCATTCGTAAAAAGTGATAATTGACGAGACTTACCTTCGACTCAGCAGCTCCGTTGCTCTCAAAAACCTTGAGAAACCAATGTATTAGCAAAGAAACGTTGTGTCCATCCACTTGACATTAATTTGCTGATAATGCTCTAAAAAAATGAGTCTTTATCTACACATATTAAAATGTGTCATATACCTCCGGTTTGCAGTTACTCTTAAGGTTGCCAAGACACAAACTAAGAATGAATAAACACTGCCATATTTTCAAAAAATAATTTTTATTCAAGTTCTTAAAAGTATGAGGAAAAACCAAAAAAAATCGAGAAAATATTAAGAAACTGCACATATCTACGAATTTTTAAAAATATTTGTTTATTTTTAAAACTTTAAAAATTTTATGCTGAACAAATAACAATAATTTCTTCTAAATTTGCTTTAAAAGCTGCTGATATCTATGAAAAATGCTACAAAATTATTGTCGAGGTTCAATCTTTCCACCTTGATGTGTTAACTTCAGTAGAAGAATAAGTAATCAGTGCTCAGTGGAATAAAAACAAGAAATATTACGTTTGAAGCTGATCCTGTGAAAAAGCATTTTGAATATTCGTTGACCGAGGTCGTCGTTCAAGAGAATAACTATTTAGTTGCTTCAGGTCTTAGAAATCTCAACTTTTTTTTTTTGTAATTAAATAGATTCGGTTGTTGATTCTGGTTCCACATTTAAAAGAAACTTAGAAATTGAGAATTGGAACGCGGTTCTTGAAGCTAAGTGGCGGCTCGTGGTCAATCATACTGGGAGGTCAAAAATTAATTTAAAAAATAGGCATACTTAAAAAAATATAAATAACTCAAATGCCCCAAAATTTTATACAATCTACAATTTTGTTCAAAATATAGCGATTTTTCGAAACATTCTCATTAAAATCTCTAAGGGATTTTCTGTAAGCATTGTCTAGCTGTGTACGAATATCAACATTTCCTACGGTTGCAAAATTTACCGAGCATTTCATGTGTTCTGCAGACGAAACATGTTTTTTTATTTCCTCTTTTAAATGTTTTAAATCTCTGACACCGGATTGGGACTATAGCAGTCTGACGAGTGTTTAGAAAATAATAAACAAACAAAACAGTAAAATACATTTGATACTTCACAACCACATATCCAGTTAGCTAAATCGTACATTACCTTGCGAAAGTTTCGATGAACATCTTTATTTTTGTCTTTGCTAGTTTGTCGTAAACTTAGTTCTGGCAAAGGACGACCATTTGCCTTGAACTCAACTAATTTTTTAAAATTAAGTTTGTTAGCACTTTTTAGTTGTTTAATTTTCTGCACTACCGACATTTTCTATTATAGCACATGCACACGCGAATCAAAAATAGTATTTTTACAAAACAATTGATTTAAAACACGCGAAAATCGAATCAAAAATCGAGCGTAGTTGTACACCCTATACGAAGTCAACGTAAACTGCGGGATCCGGCTCATGACCCAAAGTTGATTATTGTTTCGGACGTTCGCGTTTATTCGGGCGCTGCACGTTTTTCGAGTTTTTCCGGGTAGATCTAATTCAATGAGGACAATTCGCACCGCCAGCCCAAGGTTGAAGAGGATGAATTACGAACGACGGCCGATAAATTTTAAGTTATTGTACTTGCGACTTAATTACCTATTTTAATAAAACACGTAATAATGAATATTTTTATATATTGTCAAAATTTTTGGGAGGTCATTGACCAAATGACCATATGGACAAGCCGCCACTGGCAAGCTAATGATGTCGATTACAATTTTTTAAATATTTTTTATTATTAAGTACTTTGATGTAGCATTTCCAAAAAACTTAAACCGATTAAAAATAATAACAATTAATAAATGGATTAATTCGGAAATTAAAATCCGGTCTGCTAGAGTAAATAATCTACAGGGTGTCCGAATTGATTGTAGGAAACTTAAAGCATGGAAAGTACATCAAATATAAATGCCGAAGTGGCATATAAACTATAGTCGAAAAGTGCCCTCTAGCGGAGCTAGCGACCCCTAAACGTGCTCCCCAAAAACCAGTTTTTTATTTTTAATTCCTAAACAAAAAAAGTTATTCGAATGAAATTTGGTTAAGGCATTTAGAAGTGGTCATTTGGAAATTTTTTAATTTTTGAAAAAAATCTGGACAGATACGGGGGCCGTACAAAATGTAACTTTAGGATATTCTGATGCAGCTCATATCATAGCCCATACTTTTTTCCTTAGAAAAACTTATCTTGACGTTTCTTTTCATTTTGCGTAGTTTTTTAGATATCGTCATTTTTATAAACTAATACATAAAATTGCGTTAGAAACCAAATTTTTTTTTAACTTTAAAATTACAGAGATTGAAATGAAAAAAAGACAGAATTAAATTAAAACCGTTCCAATTCCAATTAAGACCCGTCTCGGTTTTATTAACATTTTCCAAAATTATTGAGCGAGTTATTTATAAGCGTATTATTGACCATTTAGCTAAATTTACTATTATAAACAAGTCTCAGTATGGATTTCTTCAAAATAAGTTATCTTCGATTTACTAACTTACATCTTAGGGCATATGGACAAGAGGCTCTGGGTAGGTGGAATTTATTTTGATCTATCCAAAGCCTTCGACAAACTTCATCATGATGTATTTATTTTACGAATTTGATCAAATCGTATCTAATAACATTGGTCAAATGATTTGTATCGTACTGTTGTCAATGATAAAGTAAAAATCTCCTTGCCCTTTCTTCAGGCGTTCCTCAGGGGTCAATACTTAGACCGCTCATTTTTCTGCTATACACCAACGATTTATGTGACCAGATCGATTACGTAAATTTTCTTTGTCAATTTTCTGACGAGTGCAAGAATGTGCCACCAATCAAACTTGTAGTATCAAAAAGGTGGTACAGAGTATGGATCAATGGTGTAAGTGTAATGTTTTAATCTTTATTGGTATTCAAGGATACTCATAATACTATCGATGAGTGATACAATATGTGTTTCTGAAAGTTCTAAATTTTTGGGAATTACGATTTAAAATAATTTGATTGGAATGATGTGTTACGTAATTCGTACCTTACGTTATAACCTTACCGTAGAGTTCCTTTGCGTATGTTCAAAGTGTTCTCATGTACGGAATCATATTTTGGTATACATCTGCTTATTCAAAACTGGCCAAAAAAAATCTTAAGAACGATCTTGCAGTTACCACGAGATACCTCATGTAAACCGTATTTCAAAAAACTAAAGATACTTACAGTTCCTTGCATTTATCTATATAAGCTCGGAATGTATGTAAGATGTAATAGTAAGGAATTTTTTCTACTCCGATTCTAGAATAGTAACATTCTGAATCAATTTTAAATGCAGAATAGTTACATTCTACAGCACAGTGTGAGAATATTATCCCTCTAGTTATGGAATGAGCACAGGTACGGCCATCTCGTGGCTGTTAACATAACGTTGCGTTTGGTGAGAATTTTTACAAAATAATTAATACTCGATTGAAGTAAAACCGGTTATAAATAACACAATTTAATTTTTAAGCTTACAAACGTAAAATTAACTTCCAAAGATTTAACCTCCAAATATATTGTTGTTTGAAATTATTGTGTGGCTGGTACCATATACAAGGGGGATTCGAATCAATTAAAAAATACATTGTTCATAGTTTATTATTCCTATAAAATTACACAAATTATTTTAGTCATTGCCAGTTCTTCATTCAATGATGAAAGTATCGAAATCCATATACTGTGAATGAATACGGTCCCATATGATAGACGTTAAAAAACTAACCACAACTATGAACAATAAACCTGTAACATTTATGAACAGAGAGTGTTCAACTAAGTATTTAATGAAGTTCTTCACTATCATTCAGAAGTCGAAAAGTTTAACCTTATTGCTTATGTTATGGTTAAAGATAAAGATAAGTCATTAAGAACCTAAATTGACTTTGCTTATTAAGACAAAATCCACCAGTCAAATATTATTCTTATAAACAAGGGCTGTAGATATTGGAGTCACGGTAGCATCTAAATGTGACGGTTCTACAATTAGCGACAACTTATCTCCAACAGGTATAAATTTTAAAGTGATCAAAACTCAACGTTAAAGAAGCTGCACCACAAGGTATCGTTATAGACCAAGATATTGTTTGTAAGGCTTTGGTAGGAATAGGTAACTCCATCAAAACAAGCCTAGTATTAAGAAATCTTCAAAAGACAATTTGTCGTAAATGATGAATAACTAAATAAGCCCAGAAACTTTACACTCATTAGCAGAGGTAACAATTAAACAAACTTCACTAGTAATTACTTTCACTCGTATCATTGATTATATATACTTTCGAAATTCAGTGATATTTAATCAATTGCTACAACTTAACACAAAAACAAAAAACGTAACTAAGGATCTAAATAAACATTATTGTCTAACCTTGCTATGGTATAACCTTATCTTATATCAGACCTTCAAAGCTGTCCTTTATGATGTCGAAACCTTTTATGCTGTTTTCTCACGGAACCGTTGATTTGTTGTTAATGGCATGTTATTTATTGCAGTCGATAAGTTCGTTTGGTTACACTTGTACTCTTATTTACTTCAGCTTTAATTAATTCACCGATACTGCACTAACTAACTCGCACTACAATTTGTTTTCATCTCCGAATGGCACATCAGAAGGAAAATACTACAACTTTACGTCTGCTTTATTCACTTCAGCCTTGAAGTTACTTAAGCTTTTGAAAATTTTGGCACTGCCTTTCACGCTGCTTTTACGTCAACGGTCAAATCGAAGAAGGACGCTCAAATTGCAGGTACTCCAATATATAAGCTTTCCAAAGCCTATTTTGATCTCTGATCAATTTGCGCGTCTTTTTCAAATTAAATCCCACTCTGCGAATTTCTTACTACTCAAATTTTATTCATTTCTTATCATAATTAGGCTCTAACGACGCCTCTTCCTCTCCTGATTACCATGGTATGCGGTTCTTATGTCCAATAATGTCGTATATCTTCACAATTTGCAATTTTCCTTCACTATCTTATTTTAGGTTAAGTTGTCATAAAGTTTAATATTTTAATTCGGCGCAATCAATTTTCGTCTTCTTAAGCACAGATATCGGTTCCTGGGCCCAAAACACCCCTTTTCTGCACGCACACATTATTTATTCAATTGAAATTTCAGGTATTCGAAACATTCTTCCGATCTTGAACGTTTATACCCCCACATGGAAAATCACTAGCAAGCAGGCGATTTTACCTGGATATCATAGCAATTACATCTTAAGACTATAATCAATTGATGTCGGATTGCCCTAAATAACAATTTTACTAGTATTGTACCTGATCGGCAAGGTATGTATACTTATTACTAACAAACTTATTGCATTGTAATTTACAGGGTCGCTTGAGAACAAGTATTGGGACTATTTCATTAACATAATTTACTTCCTACTTCGGCAGATTTGCTTAACCAAAACGCTGTGCTATCCATGGTCATCGCAATATACAGGGTGTCCCACCGGGAACGCCATCGATAGGTTATAGAAAAACTGTACATGGGAAAAATTTGGTAGTATACTAACATCGACGGGGGCAGTTCCGCTAAAATATTTTCAAGATGGTGACACTTCCGGTTATACCGAAGTAGTATCAACTTGCTTATTTTAAATGGAACACCCTATATATTATTCTATTTTTGAATTTTGCACAAAATTCTAGACACATTTTGTGTATAATGTCTTATACCTAAGTCTAACTGTTTTCGACTTATTTTAAATTTTATGTCAAAATGACGTTTTCAGGCCTAAACAAAATTAAAATTTTCCTATACTAATGCCTTTATTATTTAATTGAAATAGGTTTCTTGTAGCAGGGGACCTATTTTAGTGGGCTATGTCGATATTTTGATAATAAATTAATACAGGGCGATCAAAAAAAAAAAGGATTAAAATTAAATTCAAAAACACGTCAAAAGTCATTTTTTTAAATGCAAGCACCATGTTTTTATAACTTTATTTTATTTAGCATCAAAAATAAGGTTGACTTTGTACAAGGTTGTCTATTCAAAAAATTCAATTTTTTTGTTGCACAAATGCTATTGATTTCTTTTAATATGAATGGTTATTCCTAGTTGGCCATGATGGCGTTAGAAAACAATCATCTGTCAAGGATATGTCAAACTGTTAAAAATTTTCAATAATCATGCCGGGACGCTTAAATTATACAAACGAAGATGTGATAAAGTTATATTAAGAACATGTGTTACAGTTAACTGTACCGACTGTGAGTGTTAAAGTGCATATCGTTACCAAAGCGATAACTTTAAATGCTTGAAACACACGTGTGTCGATAAAGCCAGGTGTTCTTTCGTTGCGTGTGTAATACTGTACAAGCGTTGATTGAAATATTGGTAAAGATAGTCAACCTTACGGGATTATGCGACCCCGAAATTTGTTCTAAACATCAGAGGTCGGTAGTATCGCTTTGTGCTAAGAAAATACGTCAATTGTATTGTAGAATTTACAGAACAGTATTGCCGATAAATGTGAAATAGAAAACTGTAATTTTGCTGATAGTTTATGCTAAGGCACGACATTGTTGCCAATGCATCATGCCGTTGATTGAAATATTGGTGCATTGAGTCAATGTTGACAAACAAACAAAAACATGCGTTCTACAATATACAAGAATTTATTGATTTTTGTCGACGTACTAATTAAATGTGTGTCCTTTGTTATATATTTTTTTTCTATTGTCTGTTAATTGTTCAATGTAATAATATTTATTTGTATCTTTCTTACGTAAGGTTATAACAATGGTTATACCATCATGACAAACACATATATGTACAAAGATTGTATACATACACATGTGAATAAAGTTTATTATTATGAAAAAAAACCTGCAGATTTAAAAGTATTAATTTCGTAAAGAAATCGTTGAAAAACGTTCTCCCAAAAAAAACAATTTCTTTAAATACTTTTGAAAATTCCATACTCATATATTTATTACATTAACATCGTTTATCCGTTGAAAATGTTTTAAAATCTATTAGGCTTACGCAAGTAAATTTCTAAATTTTGGTCATTGAAATTAAAATTTTTTAACATAGAAACGCTATCCCTTTTTATGTTGGAACGAATGTTGAATTTTCTTATATTACAATCTAACGTACTCAACTGTTTGCATCTAAACAATATTATAACAAGCCTACTCATTTACTAAAGGTGTTGCTAAAAGTATGCAATTGTAGAATTTCTGACTAAGCCGATAAGGAATGTGACTCATAAACGATAATCCGGAAGACTCCTCGTAATACATTTGTTTCAATATCAACTTTAGGTGTACTTATATTTTAAGATATGATAAACGCATTAAAGAAGCATCTATGCAAAGCTTAGCAATTTCAACAATCAAGTCGTGGTTGAAAATTGTTAATTTAAGATCGGGGACAAATAATGTTCTTATACAAAAATTAAAAAAAAAAGTTGAAGGAATGACAGACAAAGAAAAGCAGTGCGTGGTAATGTGTGACGAAATTACTTTAAAACGAAATTTAAATTATAACCAATATTGGGACTACGTCGAAGGATATCAAGATTTAGGGGAATTAGGACGTAAACCGTTTTTAAGTAACCATGGATTGGTTTTTTATTTGAGAGGAATATTGTATAATTGGAAAATTCCATTTTGTTATTTTCTCAGTAGTGGTTCAGTTAAAAGCGAAATATTATGTACTCTTATAAAGCAAGTGATGCATAAGTTGTTTCAAATTGGATTGAAACCTCGAGCGTTAGTTTGCGACCAAGGATCTAATAACAGAAGTGCTCTATCTTGTCTAGGCGCCACAAAAGAAAATCCAACAATTCAAATCGACAATAACAAAATATATGTAGCGTATGATCCTCCTCATTTACTAAAAAGCTTAAGGAACAATGTCATGAACAGCAAACTGGAAATAGTCGTCAACAATAAAAAAATTCAGTGGACCGATTTTGTCAACACTTTTATATTGATCAGTGTAGCAGTGTAGCAAGATCCATGTTAAAAATTACGGACAAACATATTAACCCATCAAATTTTCAAAAGATGCGTGTTAAATACGCCGCTCAGGTATTTAGCAATTCTGTATCTGCAGCAATTAGCAGTGCTGTGATGACGGGTCAATTAACAAGTAATACGGCGTTAGATACTGCATCTTTTTTAAAACAATTAACAACATTTTTGACTGTTTAAATAGTTTTTCAGTAAATGATCCGAATCCCTACAAGCGTGGTCTTTCAGTTTTTAAAGACATGCCATGCGAAACGTTGAAACGTTCTGTACAATACTTCAATTCCATCAAGTTTTATGAGAACGGTGTAGAAAGAAAAAATATATACTGTATCGCAGGTTTCCAATGGACTATAAATTCAATTTTAAGTCTGTGGGAGGACTTAAAGGGAGAAGGAACTTTGTACTTTTTAACGTCACGAATAAATCAAGATCCTCTAGAAAATGCTTTTTCAATGATTCGTGCTAGAGGAGGTTATAATGCCCAACCGTCTGCCCGCGAATTTAGGCTTGCATTACAACATAACATGCACATTCGCTTGCAAATACCAATAGAACAAGGGAATTGTGAAAAAGATAACGACGAGATACTATATGGTATAGATGAACAATTTAACACTAACTATGAGGAAGAGGATAACAAAATTGGGACAAATGAAAGTGTAGAAAATAATGAAACAAAGAGATCGTCTAGAACCTGTCTGGAGAACAAAATCAATGAAGACAATGTCGTAATTAATAGTTCTTTAGAATCTTGTTCAGTGTCGTATGTTGCGGGTTATTTAAGTCACTACATATATAAAAAGTACATTGTAATACGTGTAAGGAAATGCTAACAGTTAACGACTCAAGTGTTTTCAATGTGAACGAATCATTAATTCTATATAAAGATTACAGCAAATCTGATGGAATTAAATACTTACACAGACCATCACCCGAATTCTCAAAATTTGTGTTTTTTTATTGAAACTTTTTACTGAAGAATTTCATCTTTTAAAACAGATTATGGTTTATTGGAAAAATTAAACTCCGTATAAAAAATGTCTCAACAGCAGTGTGAATTCATGGTTCATAGAATGCGACACTCATAAACTGTTAATTATCGATCAGTTGGTTAAAATAAAACTATATCGAACCTTAAAGTGGGAGGCTAATAAACATATTTCTAATAGCTATAATTACAGTGATGTCACAAAACCACACCGTAAAATAAGAATATTATCTGCATAAATAAGTGTAAATGTTTGGATATGTTTTATGTATAGCATTGTATTAGGTACGTTATTATTTATGTGTAAATTGTTTGTAAATTATTACTATTATTTTAGATCAGTTGGAATTGTAATTTTTGAAACAATGTTTATAATTAATGAGCTATTTTTACTTTAATTAAACTATTTTAATTCGAAACCATGATATTTTGATACAGTTTCAAAGAGTAAAATCCTAACTTTTATCTCTACTAACAGATAACAAAGTGTCACTTTTCGTAAATTATTTTTTCCCTCGGGAAAAAAGTGAGTACTATTTTTTAACACCAAATTTTCTAATTCTATTGTAATATGATTTTTCAATATTAAATCGTCATTTATTTCGTCACAGAAAAGAATAGTGTATTATACACGTATTATCCGCACCGCGTCGGGAGACAACACACCTCAAGCTAAAATCTAGTACTTTTATTTTTAGAAGTAATAGGAATAGGTTTTATTACCAAGTGAATTTAAATTTGAAGGTCTAGTGGAACCCACTTTCCCTAAAAAACACGGTAACTTGTTGCCTTTTGAATTGAAAAATTTGAAAACCAATTTTTATTTAAAATCCTTTTCAACTGAACACGTAAAAACAAGTAGATACAAAAACCAATAATTTTGCGTTTCTGAACTCTAGTGGTATTTCTCCCAGTATGTTCTACTTTATTCCTAACGAAGTTATTAAATGACAAACAAATGTCAACATTATTATTTGCAAGTTAAAAATAAAGTGCAAGCATAATTTGTAAAATAATTGTTTCTTATTTATCTAACACCGACCAAACCAAACTGTTTTAACAAATAACGCTTCGCATGTATTTTAGTAAATTATTAAAAAAACATTGTCATTAAAATCCAAGATATGTATCATCAATGGTATTATTCATAAATGAAAAATTCGTCACTTTTAATTACTAGTTAATACGTTTACTAAATATTTGAAAACGTTGCAACATTGTATTGACAAAAGTAAATTTTACGGATTGTATGTTGCGCCATTTTTACAACGGTGGAATAAATTGAACTATTCTATTTCAAGAATCGTACACATTATAACTTAGCGCTTCAGTACAGGTGAAAAAGTAAACAAAAACGCAACCCAACATGCATATGTGAATTGCATCCGTGATACAAGCAAATACAAGCGGTTGACTATCTTTACCAATATTTCAATCAACGGTACAAGTAATTACTTGGCTTTATCGACACACGTGTGTTTCAAGCATAATAAGTTATCGCTTTGATAACGATATGCACTTTAACACTCACAGTCGGTACAGTTAACTGTTGGTATTTCTTAGTTTGATACACACATATCCTTGACAGATGACTGTTTTCTAACGCGATCATGGCCAACTAGGAATAACCATTCATATTAAAAGAAATCAATAGCATTTGTGCAACAAAAAAAAATGTTAAATTGCCAATATTTCGAAAACCATGAATTTTTTGAATAGACAACCTTGTACAAAGTCAACCTTATTTTTGATGCTAAATAAGATAAAATTATAAAAACATGGAGCTTGCATTTAAAAAAATGACTTTTGACGTATTTTTGAATTTAATTTTAATCCTTTTTTTTTGATCGCCCTGTATTAATTTATTATCAAAATATTGACATAGCCCACTAAAATAAGTCCCCTGCTACACGAAAATCTATTCCAATTAAATAATAAAGGCATTAGTATAGGAAAATTTTGTAATTTTGTTTAGGCCTGAAAACGTCATTTTTGACATAAAATTTTCAAATTTTTCCCATGTACAGTTTTTCTTTAATCTATCGATGGCGTTCCCGGTGGGACACCCTGTATATGCAGTTTGGGTTTAATTTGTAAGGAAATGAATCTTTTATTTACGTATTATATTACAATGAATAAATATTGACTTAAAATTTTGGAATTAAAGGACCCAAGTGTACGCTAATTGCAAACTTACTATAAAATCCTGAAATATCGTCGTCTTCACGTCGAAATAAGGATGTAAGTATAACGTTACACAAAATAAAACTCAGATTATTATTATTATTTATTTATTAGATACAATACAGTATAACATACATTTTGCTATATTAAGTCGTACACCATACGCTTTTTAAATCAGTTAACAATAAAAAAATGACAATCTATCCTACTTTTTGAATTGCGCGTCTGCTATCGTGTTTACACCACATACAAACAGCAGCACGCCATATAATGCGAAACCGAAATAGATTTTTTCTGTTTATTCATCGAAAAAGAAAAATGTGTGTGCCAATTAGTTCGCGCACCGTTCCGTGCGTACGTCACACATAAAACAACGTCCCGCACAGAACGTACGCGATGCATCGGTTTCTTTTTACGTTCTCGTTTTATAAGATTTAAAGCTAAAAAAGAACAGAAAAACATGCTACATTTTTTGCGCAATATTGTGCCCATACCTTAAAAAATTATAGCGGAGACTGTAAATTTTTTCATTTTTTGAATGAAAGAAGTTTTTTTCTGTGACTTATTTTGATATATAAAAAAAGGAAAACATACGCGCTCGCCTATAACCGCACCGGTTGTAAGAGACGATAATAAAAAAAAAAGTCGTCTTATAACCGGGGGCGTTTTGATAATGAAATGAAGATCGGCGCTTCATTTTCCAATCGATTCGCGTCATCGAGTCGTCCTATTACACAACTGTGACCAATTAGTGAGCCCTTAGTGTTTTTTTTTGTCGTGGGAAGAGGTCGTCGTCGTCCCGGTGGTTGTACGTAAAATCAAATTGGTCACCGCTGCATAAGCGTTTTGGAAAATCAAGCGCGAGCTTCGCGCGACCCCAACGCTTATATAGGCCCGTTTATTCGCACATGAAACATTCACACGAAATGCATAAATCTTTTTTGTTTTTATAAATAATTTAAAAGTAAACCTACGTTTATTTATTTTAGAATTCATATGTGCCATTTGGGTGTACACTATGCGCCCCGACGCGCACTTTAGATCGGGCAAATTTTGGCAGTTTTTTTGTCGCTGATGAAAGAAGAAGGAGAAGAAGATACCATCACGACTAAAGTTAACGTCGTGCGCGTGCGTGTCCACGCCAAATGCTTACATATCTCTTTGTGTATAAAAGAAGTTCGCGATTAGAAAGTGTGCGCACGAAAATGAAAACCACAAAGTGAGGACATTTTTTGGCATATAAAATATTTTTTTTCTTGTAGTAGTTAGTGACTAATATGAATCACTTTTCACGCATCGCAAGCGAAGCTCCTAAACGTCATTTAAAAAAAAAAAAGGTAAGAAGAAGAAGAAAAGGTGCGTTTATTTTTCACGAGACAAATGAATTGATAATGCGAACGAAAGTAAGGCGACGACATCATGTCGTATTATAAAAATATAAAACTGCTCGAAATACACTATGCCAGACGAGGCCGGGCGCCGAGACGCCGCCGCGCGTGATGGTATCTGTCCGAAATGCACTAAAACGAAGCGCCAGCGTCGTCTGGCGCGAAGCGTCGATTATTATTATTTTTTTTTAAATCCAAAACCAAAAACACTAAAACAGTTGAGGCAGTAGTTGTGATCAACTGTTTTGATTTCTCCATTCTCATCTTATTTGAAAAAAAAAAAAAGACGCAACAAGCAGAGTTCGTTAACATGAAATTTTTTTATCACTATTTGGTTCAAGTGGAGAACAACGATCACGAACAGGTAAAAGATCAGCGTGGTTTTAAACCTCGTCAAAGTATGGCACTGAAATTTTTTGTGTCTCTTACGTTGTTATTTATTTATTTTTTTTTTGGTTCATGACTAGCTTTATTTTTTTTTGGTTTTTACTAGTGCCCGAAAGTTACTCGAAAAAAAATTAAGAAAAATGAGTGCGAGCCGATCACTTGATTCTAAAAATTGGTCTTGTTTGTACTTCTGCCAATTCGAGTGCTTGCATTTCTGAATTGATCATCGTTTTAATACATTTTGCTCTGTATCAGACTTACACCTAAAAAAAAAAGAACAAAGTCCTCCGCCCACCCGCCCCGTCTAAACAGCGCAATTCCGTTTTGTAACAAATAGCCGAAAACAATTAACAAATTTTTTTTTTTTTTTGAAACGAAAGAAGCGAATTTCGTTTATATATTTTTTTATACACATCATCGGTGCAAGCGACTGCGATAATAATAATAATAAATACAAACAATGCATAAAAATTAAAGACATTAAGAAACAATATAATTCAATATTTATATACAAAGAAGTTTTCTCTTTTTGTTTTGTTTTTTTATTGTTGTTGTACGTTCGCAAGAAAACTATAAAACGCACGCAAAATTATAAAATAAAAAAAGAACTTATCTTGAGGTGATGTCAGTACGATACAGCACTAAAGTTTGGCAACACTGCTTTAATTCCAGATGCGCAAGAAGCTGTCCCACGAACCCGTACCCACCGCCATGCCGTTTTCGGTGACACCTAAGCAGCTGACGCGGTTATCATGACCCGCAAGGATACCTGGAAGAAAGTTTTTAAAATGCAACGGTTTCATAATTATGGACGCGCACCTGCTCGTTCCGTTTTCATGGAATCCCACACGTTGCAGTTGAAATCGTCGTAGCCAGCGAGTAGGAGTCGGCCAGATTTGCTGAAGGCGACGCTGGTGATACCACAGATGATGTTGTCGTGGCTGTACATGGCTAGTTCTTGGTCAGCGCGTATATCGAATAAGCGGCATGTCGCATCATCGCTACCTGTTGCGAAAGCGAATCCATTTGGAAAGAACTGCAAAAAAAATAGAAATAGAAATAAGTTTGACGCGGCATCTAGTGCCGCAACTTCGTCACAAGCCCCACCTAGTTTTCTACTTTATCAACTAATAAAATTCTAGTGTTTCAAAAATTCTATCGATGATAAATTTTTCACGATAATAAACATTGAAATTTATTTAAAAAATCTTGAATTTCTTTATTGGTGTGTTTAATTATTGAAATATATAACAAAGATTCCGTAAACATGCCACGACATCTATCGGTATTGGTCCCCAATTAAAACGGTTGAAAGTCTAGGATATATAGTCACTGCTTCAGTTAACGTGTGCAAATATATTTATTTAATTATCAATCTCACGAAATTTTGCATACAGACAAAATTCAATAAATTTATTGTCCATCAAAACTTTCATTTAACTTCAAAATTTTTACATTTAAATTTCAAAATATCATCAATTTTTAATTATCAATTCAATTTCAAGATTATGTTTCAGAAATTATTAAAATTTTCAAATTTAGGCTTTAAAATTCGTATTGCATCAATAAATCAATTTTAGTTATCATTTCAATTTCCAGATTATGTTCCCGAAGTTATTAAAATTTTCGAATTCCAGGCTTTAAAAATTCGTATTGCATCAATGAATCAATTTTTAATTATCAATTCAATTTCACGAAATTAGTTTTCAAGACTGTTATCCAGATTATGTCCGCGAAGTTATTAAAATTTTTGAATTCAGGCTTTAAATTCTTCAAATTATGTATTATCATCAATTAATCGTGGTTTAATTATCAACTCAATTGGTTTCCAAGACTATTCACCGGGATTATGTTCCCAAAGTTATTAAAACGTTTGAATATAGGCCTTAAAAAGTATTCTTAAAATTCTGCATTATCATCAATGAATCAATTTTTAATTATCAATTCAATTTCTAGACTGTTTTTTTTTTGAATTCAATCGTAGTTTTAATTATCAACTCAATTTCACGAAATTGGTTTCAAGACTGTTCTCCAGGATTATGTTCGCAAGTTATTAAACTTTTGAATATAACAAAAATCAATTTTTCATTATCAAATCAATTTCATGAAATTAGTTTTCAAGACTGTTACCCAAAGTTATTGAAATTTAGACTTAAAAAATTATTCTTGGAATTATCATCAATTAATCAAGTTTTAATTATCAATTCAATTTTCCAGGATTATGTTCCTAAAGTTAGTAATATTTTTGCATTCAAGCTTTAAAATTGTACTTAAAATTCTGAATTATCATTACTTTGAGAATCATTCTTCACGGTTTAGTTAACGCGTGGAAATCAATTTTTAATTCAATTCAATTCATTTTCCAGTAATAAAAACTGTTTTCCAAGAATATGTATGTCAATTCAATTTCACGAAATTAGTTTTAAAGACTGTTATGTTCTCAAAGTTATTAAAATTTTTGAATTTAGGTTTTAAAAATTATTCTTGGAATTCTGTATTTCAAACTATTCCCTTACGCTTTAGTTAAGTCGTGTAGATCGATTTTTAATTACCAATTCAATTTCACGAAATTGGTTTCCAGGATTATGTTCCCAAAGTATTAAAAACTTTCAATCGATGCTTAATAAAAATTCTGTATTATGATCAATTTAAAATTATTTCCTTGTGCTTTAGTCAACGCGTAAAAATAAATTTTAATTATCAATTCAATTTCACGAAATTAGTTTCGAACACTGTTATCCAGATAAGGTGGTCAAAGTTATTAAAACTTTCGAATTTAAACCTTAAAATTCTGCAATTGCATTATCATCGATGAAACAATATTTAATTATCAATTCAATTTCAGGAATTTGGTTTCCGAGACTGTTATTCAGATTATATCCCAAAAGTTATTCAAATTTCTGAGTATAGGTCTTAAAAATTATTCTTGATATTCTGTTTATCATCAATTAATCAATTTTTAATTACCAATTCAATTTCACAAAATTAGTTTCCAAGACTGTTATCCAGAATATGTTCCCAAGTTAATAAAATATTTGAATTTAGGCTTTAAAACAATTCTTGAAATTATTTATTATCATCAATTAATAAATTTTTAATTATCAATACAATTTCACGAAATTGGTTTCCAAGACTGTTCTCCAGGATCATGTACCCAAAGTAATTAAAATTTTTGAATTTAGGCTTTAATAATTATTCTTGAAATTTAAAACTAATTTCTTACGCTTTTAATTATCAATTCAATTTGACAAAATCAGTTTTCCAGGTATATGTTCCCGAAGTTGTTAAAATTTTTGAGATCAAGCTTTAAATTAATCTATTTTTAATTATCAATTCAATTTCAAAAAATTGGCTTATTAAAATTTTTGAATTTAGGCTTTAAAAATTATTCTTGAAATTCTGTATTCTCATCAAATTTAAATTCCCCCAATACAATAGTTAATGGGTAAAAATAAATTTTAAATATCAATTCAATTTCACGAAATTGGGTTCCAAAACTGTTATCCAGATTACGCTCCCAAAGTTATTAAATCGTATGAATTTAGGCCCTAAAAATTATCCTGCAAATTCTGTATATTCATCCATAAATCAATTTTGAATTATCAATTTCACGAAATTAGTTTTCAAAACTGTTATCCAAATTATGTTCGCGAAGTTATTAATATTTTTGAATTCAGGCTTTAAACATTATTCAAATTCTGTATTATCATCAATTAATCGTGGTTTAAACGCAATTTCAAGAAATTGGTTTTCAAGACTGTATTCTAGATTTGTGTTTACAACGTTATTAAAATTTAAAAACTGAAGCTTTGAAGATTATTGAAAGATCTATATCAGTATCCAGATTAAGTTACAAAACTTATTAAAACTTTTGAATATAAGCCTTAAAAATTATCCCTGAAATTCTGTATTATCATCAATTAATCAATTTTTAATTATCAATATCAATCAAGTTATTAAAATTTTGGATTTAGGTTTAAAAAATTATTCTTGGAATTCTATATTGCCATCAATTTCAAACTCCTCCCTTACGCTTTAGTTAAATCCTGTAAATGAATTTTAATTATCAATTCAATATCACGAAATTGGTATTCCAGGATTATGTTCCCAAAGTATTAAAAATGTTGTATTATGATCAATTTAAAAGTCTTTCCTTATGCTTCAGTTAACCCGCAAAAATCAATTTTTAATTATCAATTGAATTTCACGAAATTAGTTTACAAGACTTTTTAGCTCAGGCTTTAATAATTATTCTTGAAATTCTGTATTATCTTCAATTAATCAACTTTTAATTATCAATTCAATTTCACAATTGGTTTACAAAACCGTTACCCAATTATTTACCCAAAGTTATTAAATTTTAGACATTAAAAATCATTCTTAGAATTCTGTTTATTATCAATTAATCAATTTTTAATTATCAATACAATTTCACGAAAATGCCTTCCTACACTGTTATCCAGATTATATTCCCAAATTTACTCAAATTTCTGAAGCCTTAAAAATTATTCTTGAAATTCTATATTATCGTCAATTAATCAATTTTTAATTATCAATACAATTTCACAAAATTGGTTTCCAAGACTGTTATACAGATTATGTTCGCAAAATTATTAACATTTTTGAATTCAGGTCTTACAAATTATTCTTCAAATTCTGTATTGTATCAATTAATCATGGTTTAATTATAAATTCAATTTCACGAAACTGGTTTCAGATACTGTTCTCCAGAGTTATGTTCCCAAAGTTGTTATTAAAATTTTTGAATTTAGGCCTTAAAAACTATTCTTAGAATTCTGTATTGTGATCAATTTAAAACTCCTTTTCCTTATGCTATTAATTATCAATTCATTTTCACCAAATTGAAAATCAGTTTTCCAGAATTATGTTCCCAAAAACATATTAAAGTTTTTGAATTTAGGCTTTAAAAATTATTCTTGGAATTCTGAATTGTCATCAACTTAAAATTCATTTCTTGCGCTTTTAATTATCAATTCAATTTCACCAAATTGAAATTCAGTACTAAAATCAGTTTTTCGAAGATTATGTTCCCAAAGTTATCAAAATTTTGAATTCAGTTTAAAAAATTATTCTTGGAATTCTGAATTGTCATCAACTTGAAATTCCTTCCTTTCGCTTTTAATTATCAATTCAATTTCACCAAATTGAAATTCAGTACTAAAATCAGTTTTCCAGGATTATGTTCCCAAAATGTTTGAATTTAGGCTTTGAATTATTCTTGGAATTCTGTATTTTCATCAAATTACAAACCCTTCCTTATGTTTTTAATTATCAATTCATTGTCATAAAATTATTATTTGTTGAAAAATGCAACTAAAAGGTTTGAATTTTCCGAGCAATCTATAAGTATTTTTCCATGATCCAATTGAAAGACAGATATTTCTTGTAAAATGAATGTCGCGTTATAGGTCCGACAACGTTATCGTAACCCCGAAAAAACGTGAGTTTGGACGTTCAATAAACGAATAAAAACTACTCAGACGTAGGTATTTGATGTTTTTTTTATAAAAATTCAGCTCCCCCAGTTGGGCACGATGAACTTGATGGACCTATATTATTTATTATTTCGAAGCGCATTAAAACTTACTGTTACTGCATTAATGTCGGACTCGTGTCCGGGGAAAGTTTGTTTGCATCCACCATCTCTGATATCCCACAACTTTGCGGAAGCGTCGCATGCACCCGAAACGAAAGTGTGCATATCAGGGGACAGCGATAACGACATAACATCACCAGTGTGCCCCAAAAATGAGCCGGCCTGCTGACCTGTTTCTATATCCCACAGTGCGCTTAAAAAAAATACAAATTATAAAGAACGATACGCGCACACAAACTTACCAGCTCATGTCTCCGGAACTCGTTACAATTTGGTTATCATCTAAAAAGCGACAACAAGAGAGATATCCCGTGTGTCCGGGTAGTTCTCGACTAACTCGTACATTTCCTTCTCTAGTTTTAAGACTGTATATAGAACAGATGTTATCTAAACCGCCGCAAGCTACATAGCTACCTGACGGTGCGTAAGCGCACGTCATCACCCATGACGATCGTAAAGGAATCGCGTGGACCTAAAACCTCGGTTCGCTTAAAAAAAAGCAAAATTTTAACCCTACGCCCCTTACCTTGTTGGTCGTGTGACTGTCCCATACGATTAGTTTGCCGTCTTGAGAAGCCGATACTAAGTTACGAGAGTCCGAGCCCCAATGCATTGCGTAAATCTTTGCAAGGTGGCCCCTGAGTGTGCGACGTGTTCGCATTTGAACCCGACCGATCGGTTCGAGGTTTGCTGTCGCCTGCACGAGTGATGTGTCGCATGCATCCTTTCGGGCATCCTAAAACATCCGAAGTTTTAACTACAATGCGAAAAATAGTATAAAAAGTCGAGACCAGGCCTCGGATTAAATAATAATTCATAAGTAGATGGCGTTTGAGGTACGAAAACTTAGATTTGACGAGAAAAAAAAAATTGTCTCGATTTTTAATTTTATGAGCGTACGCAATATTGTGGATGTTCATATATTTTTTTTTACTGTTGGTAGTTTCGCGACTAGATTAAGAAAAAAAAATTGTCTCGATTTTTTATTTTATGAGTGTACGCAATATGGTGGATAATTACATATTTTTTTTTACTTTTGGTGCAGTTTAGCGACCGCATCAACAAAAACAATTGTCTCGACTTTTAATTTAATTAATGTACACAATACGGTGGATAATCATATATATGTTTTACTTTTGGTGGAGTTTCGGGACTACATCGACAAAAACCATTTTCTCAATTTTTAATTTTACGAGTGTACATTTTAAATAGTTCGCAATATTTGGATGTTCATATATTTTTTTTACTTTTGATAGTTTCATGACTAGATAAGAAAAAAAATTTCTCGATTTTTATTTTATGAGTGTACGCAATATGGTGGATAATTACATATTTTTTTTTTACTTTTGGTGCAGTTTAGCGACCGCATCAACAAAACAATTGTCTCGACTTTTAATTTAATTAATGTACACAATACGGTGGATAATCATATATATGTTTTACTTTTGGTGGAGTTTCGGGACTACATCGACAAAACCATTTTCTCAATTTTTAATTTTACGAGTGTACATTTTAAATAGTTCGCAATATTTGGATGTTCATATTTTTTTTACTTTTGATAGTTTCGCGACTAGATAAGAAAAAAATTTTCTCGCATTTTTATTTTATGAGTATACGCAATATGGTGGATAATTACATATTTTTTTTTTATTTTTTGGTGCAGTTTAGCGACCGCATCAACAAAAACAATAGTCTCGACTTTTAATTTTATTAATGTACACAATACGGTGGATAATCATATATTTTTTACTTTTGGTGGAGTTGCGGGACTACATCGACAAAAACAATTTTCTCAATTTTTAATTTTATGAGTGTACATTTTAAATAGTACGCAATATGGTGAATGTTCTAATACTTTTTTTTACTTTTGGTGGAGTTTCGCTACTAGATCGACAATTCTTGATTAGTTCTAATTTCAATCACAACTTCGAACTTAAAAGTTATAAAATATATTCTTATCTTTAGTTCAGGTTTGCTAACTATTTTTAGTTTATTTCACCTTTTGGTGCCAGAATAATATTCTGTGGAAAATTTATCATTTTTTCGCGATGTGAGAACATGGTGAGTTCTATTAGAACTATGATTTTAAGTAGAGCACCGTTAGCAATCACTCTTACCATTGGGTGTCCGAGTGATATTTGGCGAAAAAATATCGTGCGGATAATTTCGAGCATTTATCACGATCCACTCCAATACCTAACAGTTCTCAATTAGTAGGTTTTTAATTTTGATATCGACGAAAAGGTATAGTGCTGATAGTTTAGACGTAGTTCCGGTTTGCTAACAAATTTTTTTTCAGCTTCTGGTGCCAGAATGATATTCTGGTAAAGATACATGCTAAGCATTTTTTCATTTATCTACTGTAGATGGATTCTAATTATTACTAAAATTTTTAAACAGAGTTTTTCATTAGTTCTAATAGACTAATCATGATTCCAGCTTTCGGTACCAGAATGATATTCTGGCAAAGTCACATGATGACCATTTTTTCACTTTTCGTATTAATCTACAGTTCTTGATGGATTGTAATTAATATTACAGTTTTAAGAAGAGTTTTTGATGAGTTCTAATAAGACTAATCATTTTTCCAGCTTTCGGTACCAGAATGATATTCTGGCAAAGACGCGTGCTGTCAATTTTTTTCATTTTTCCCATTGATCCACAATTCTTGATGGATTAGTGTATACAATTTTTAACTAGTGCTCTTGATGAGTTCTAATAGACTACAATAATCTTTCAGCTTTCGGTACCAGAATTATATTCTGGCAAAGATACATGCTGACGATTTTTTTCATGTTTCGTATTGATCCACAGCTCTTAATGGATTCTTATTAGTACCATAATTTGTAAGCAGATTTCTTAATGAGTTCTAATAAGACTATAAAAATCTCTCAACTTTCGGTACCAGAATGATATTCTGGCGAAGAAACAAGCCTACCATTTTTTCATTTTTCGTATTGATCTACAGTTCTTGATAGATTCTAATTATTACTAAAATTTTTAAGCAGAGTTCTTCGTGAGTTCTAATAGACTAATCATCTTTCCAGGTTTCGGTACCAGAATGATATTCTGGCAAAGTCACATGATGACCATTTTTTCACTTTTCGTATTAATCTACAGTTCTTGATGGATTCTAATTAATACTACAATTTTTAAGCAGAGTTTTTCATGAGTTCTAATAAGACTATAATAATCTTTCAGCTTTCGATACCAGAACGATATTCTGGCAAA